>JAYMSZ010000176.1:0-25485 GCA_036897665.1 Pelargonium citronellum
CATTTTTTTTATTTATATTTATTAAAAATTAAAAAATGTGGGGTATTTTGGTCTTTTCAGCATTAACTAACGAAATTATGGACGGAATCAAACTATGCATAGTTCAGGGTAGTCCAAAGTTACGACCCTTTAGGGTAGTAACTTACAAAACGGGTATAGTTCATGAGTGCTATCTGTAATTTCCCCAATGCCTTAAAAGTGTAACCGAGAGTGTGCGGGTGCGCTAAAGAACCCATCGTATAAACCAAAAAAAAAGAAAGTAACCAAGCAAAACACACACACTCCAAGTTCGTATTTTGGCTAAGTCAAGAGCCGCGAGTCACAGCTACTCGCACTGGGCAGTGACGACGATGAAATCGACAGTTCGAGCTCATTTCTTCACTGGTGAGAAAATTATCACCCGCTCGAGACCCTTTTGGATTTTCAATGTTTTTATTTTACCATTATGAAAAAACTATCATTTTGAATCTACACAGGCGAGCATGGAATTATTGCACTCACAAGAAAGCTGCAATTCCTTGATGGGTATGTTTTTTATTTTTTATTTTTTTGAGCTCTTGTTTCTGCTATCTCTGTTACAATTTGAAGATTTCTGGAGTTAATTTGGTCGATTATATGCTCAGTTTTGCTCAAACCTTGGTTCGGATTAGCGTTTTAGGATTTTAGGGTTTTTGTTCTGTTATAGTTTATGTTCTTTGTCTGAGTTTTAGTTTTACAACAAGTCTTACAGTAGTATTCAGTAATTGTGTAAATGTATTTATGCATTTGTGAATCAATTATTTAGATTCTGTTTGTATTGATTGATAAACTAACAAGTGGGTCAAGAAATGAAGAGGTTGTTTAGTGATTTAGATTTCTCACTAAAATGATTCAATGAAACTTCATTTAATATATGAGTTGTCGTTTTATAGATTGTTGCTTTTATTTGTATGCCCTACTAGTACTACCGATGATGATTTCTGAATTCTAATACTTAAGCTTGCATCAGCGTAAGTAATCAATTAATTGTGATTATTTTTTTTTTGTTGAGAAATAATACTTCTATTTGGATGATAGGTTTGGTACGAGAAGCAATAATGCTTCCAAGTTTCAATCAGAAGGATGTTGGAACCTGCAAAGGTCATTGCACAGTTTCATTGATGAAGATGATTTCTCTGAATTGGGCGCACCAATGAATTCATCTGCTGGCCGTAAATTGAAACTTCTCACTGAAAAGCCAGAGTTTCATTGGGTATGCAAACAATGTAACTTCGTTTTTTTGGTGTGTGTTTTAGATCATGGTTTCAGCTGCACAATTTCACCTTGCTATTTTTTCTTACTACATTCCAATGATTGTGTCATGAATATTACTCATTGGATGCCGAGGGAGTCTGACTTAAATTTTAACTCAATCTCAAACAGGAAAGTAAGCCTAAGAAAAAAGGTGCTCCTGCTTCAACTTGCCCTAAAGAAATTCATAACACTGAAAAATATTTATGTACAACTGGGTACCTCTTCTCCGGGTAATTAGTCCATATAATGCAATAATATTTCCAGATCTGATAGAAACAAGAATTCATGTAACCTTTAGAGTACATGTTTCGTTACTATTGAGATTGTACCTTCTGCAGCTGAAAGAAGCGGTTCTGGTCTTAAGAAGATCTCAAATGCTTCCACGAGTATGACATCAGATAGACATGCAAGCCACGACATCAAAGTTGAGGTAGATACCTTTTGCATCAAAATTAAGGTAGATCTCAAATTAACAGTAGATTGCTAATTGTTTCAATATCCCAATATGCCCCTTGCAGGCTGTGGAAGAAGAGACTGTAACCATTAAGATTTTTAACATCAGCTCAAACACTGCTGATTCAACTATACACTCAATGTGCTCATCTTGTGGTCATTTTGGGGGGTTTGTAAGGAAAAATGATGGTGTAGTTGAGGCATTGTTTACCATTAATAACCCGTCAGACGCTCAGAGCTTAATCACAAAGTAAGAAATACTTGCCCGTCGTATTCTGTTTTCTATTCTCTTTTGCTAGTGATCATAACACATTTTGTTCTTGTTGATAATACAAAGAAGTCCACATCTTACTAGAATAGCAATTTACTGTTTTTTTTTCCTCTCGGTTTACAAGTTTGTTCTTTTTGGTTGTCTTTCGTGAATATCATTGGAGGTTGGTTGACTTTCTTTAGTAGCCGCAATTGACTTTCTGGGTTTTCAAATTCACAGTTTCATGCATCGTTTGGGTTTTCAAATTAACTGAGTTGACACTATTGTTTCAAATTCTTAGGTTGAACTGCACAACAGTGGATGGTTGCAAATGGTCAGCTTCTACTGATACTGAAGACGCAGCCTCTATGGTGATGACTCACCCCGACAAGTTTGAGAGTAAATATTTGGAGCAGTTCAGTGAGAATTGCAACAAGGCAAAACAACAAATCGCCACAAGAAAAGTATGGCTTGAGGATATAGAAAGTTTACACATGGCCATATATCACCTTGAATGTCAACCCGTCCCTAGCATTGAGCTTCCTAACATCTAATGAGTTTGTAGGTACGGTATGGTACTTCTAGGTACATGGTTACGGCGGAGAGGCTGTTTTGCTTTTGGCTGTTGAGTTCTAATTTGACTGTTAAAAATAGTAGTTTCTAACTTGTTTGTGATATTGGGGCACCTATTTTTGACAACCATGCTGTTCAAGTCCCTTGGGATACAGGCAAAATTGTAAATCTATGTTGATAATTGACATCTACTTTGAGCTGAAGTGCTTGCCTAGTCCTATTCTTTTTGGGAACTAAGGTATCTAGTCCTAATTTTCGAACCTTTAAACTTACATTCAAACATTTGTATGAAGATCTTGATTCTTACGTTGCAGACGGTCCCCAAGACCTAAGGCTAAGAGTTCCGATTCGTCGATTCGAGTAAGACCCTGATCCAAAGTGTTAAATCTTTTGACTAGTGGAGTAAGAGAAGCCAATACAACATCGTACCTATACCTCAGATTTGTTAAGAGTTAAAGAAGTTGATTTAGTTAGTTGTGATGAATTAGCAACAGCACCTCTATAATAAATTAGTCAGTATTCTATGAATTTGTTAGAACACGTACACTAGCTAATTTATCTTAAAATAAAAAATAAAATACTCAAATTGCATACAACCATCTTATATTTGTTTATTAATTTTTTTCAAAAAGAAAATTAAAACCCTTCATTTGGTTTGGGATATATTTTTAAAAATGTTTGAGCCCAAATCAGATTGAACTGAACACTGAACAGCCCAAGATTGTAGCGGATCTATTCTTTATCACCTGCTCCACAACGCCTCAACCTCTCACGGGAAGCCACGTCAGGAATAGCACGTCATTTCTCGAGAATCGCTAACAAGCAGGAACGTCCACCATATGGCCCAGCGCTAGCATATAAGAAAGCGCCACGTCAACAAATCACGACTCGCTACGTTAAAATACTAAAAATCAAACCAGAGTACACGGTAAGTGAGTGAAAACGCGAGCACCTTATAACTATGGGTTTTAAAAATCAGGTGCTTTATATAATCTAAACCGAACGGCACTCCGAGATACATTAGATTCTGAGCTCGTCGAAGAAGAAGGAAATGGAGAAATCTCAGATCTGGCTCGTGTTTGCGACCTTGGCGTTCTTGATCGTCTTTGCTGTCGCAGACGACGTCGTTGTGCTCACCGAGGAGAACTTCGAGAAGGAGGTTGGTCAAGACAGAGGAGCTCTCGTCGAGTTCTATGCTCCTTGGTACATCGATCTTCTCTCTCTTGCTAAATTTGACCGTTTCAACTTTGATTCCGTACAGTTCTGAACGATCGATCGTGAATGATATTTGTTTAGATCTGTTCTTGATTACGATTTTAATTCGATCTTCTTTCAATTGCAAGATTTTTGTTGTTGTTGTTGTTGGTATATATTGTTAATTGTTTGATTCAGCTGAAATGAAGTTGACGATGAGTGCTGTAGATTACGAGTAATTGCCTCTATTTTTGTATTTTTTCGTGCCCTTTACATGGTTGAGAACTCAGTGAAGTGTAGTATGAATTAGCTAGTAGATATTGGATGCTATTACTTCGAGATCCAAACGTGGAGGTGTAGAACAAATGAGAGTTTGATCTAAATGAAGTTGATAGACATTGGCGATCAAGGTGTTTATGTGTGTGATTGTGTTAACAAATTTAGGGAGTGATGAAGGTATAGGAGGCATGTCTCTGTAGGGCTTATGAGGAACCTTCTATGTGTTCGGAAGTTGTTTAAACTCACAAAGTTTTCTATAAATTTCAAAGTACTTTCCCAAAATTGTCTGAAAGGTGTGGACACCAGACTAACTTCACATATTCTGTTCATTCTTTTAGGTGTGGACACTGTAAAAAGCTTGCACCAGAGTTTGAGAAGCTGGGATCAAGCTTTAAGAAAGCAAAGTCTGTTTTGATTGGCAAGGTATGCTCCTAATTAGAGTTGAATCTTCTAGAAATTTCGACTCACTAGTTTCCTTATTTTATATGACCTGATAGTATAGTTTAGACACTACATTTTAATGATGTCAGTGATGCACATTCCAAATGTGATGATGTTTCTCTTAGTTGGTCTGTAACCTTGCATGATTTTGTTACTTGTTATGGCCATTGGAACCCATCAATGTCATCTTCACATATTATTTCTTAATGTTTTGTAGGTGGACTGTGATGACCATAAGAGTATATGCACCAAGCATGGTGTTTCTGGGTACCCAACAATTCAGTGGTTTCCTAAAGGTTCACTTGAGCCCAAAAAGTAAGCATAATTGAACAGATTTAAACACAATTCTAAAAGAAATAGAATGTATGTCTATATTATTATTTTCAGAGGGCTTGTTTGGTTTATCTTGACCATGAAATTGAATGGTACCATCCAAATCCAATTATTAAGGATGATATAATTCATGATAGGTAGTCATCTTAACTGAATCAAGGGCATTTTGATGTTTTTATCACATTCTGATAATAATTCCTCCAACCCTTTTGTTCTTTCCACATAAGAAGATGAAACGAGTGTGTGCATAAAAGGCAATAGATGGGGACATTCAAATGCAACAGGAGAAACTGAATATGCCCATGCTTTAACTGCTAATCTTTAATACTTAAAGTGCTTAGAAGCTGATTGCTTGTTTTGTATAGGTATGAAGGGCCACGAACTGCAGAAGCTCTTGCTGAGTTTGTGAACTCTGAAGGAGGTTAGTAGTTCTCTGCATCTCGTGTAATTTCGTTTGAGTCAGTGATCTGGTGGTTAAATAAATATATTAAATTATTGTATGGGTGGAATGTAGATAGGTAAAAAATAAGTTTGTTCTTGGACAAATTCTTATATCAATGCAGCAGTATTTTTTATGTCCTTGGCATTAGGAAAATGATAAATATATTGAAGATTTTTTATTTTCTGAGTTTTAGCAGTAGGACAAGGTAAAGTATTGATCTTAACTTTCTGCTTCTGTATAATATAAGATGTGAGTCAAAGTAAATGGTTGATGATTTATGGCTCGTGTGCACATTGCCATTTCATAGTAAGGTACATCACCATGGTGGCAGAGTTCAACTTTAAATGAGATCTCAAGGTGTTGGGGGCTCATCATTTTTTTGAAACATCTATCTTTGTTGAACGCTTTCACCTTCCTATGTGTATGGATGCTCTAATAAGATTTGTTTATATGCAGGGACCAATGTGAAGTTAGGTGCAATCCCGTCCAGTGTAGTGGTGCTTACATCTGAAAATTTCAATGATATAGTCTTGGATGAGACCAAAGATGTTTTGGTTGAGTTTTATGCACCATGGTGAGTTTTTTTGTTTTTTTTGTTTTGTTTTGTCATTGTTTCTATTATTATGTGTTTAGCCAATGATATGATATATCTCTTTATATTTGTTATTGTCTCTAATTATTGAGATTCCCCACTAACTTTTAGCATCTTCAAATTGTTCTTTCAGGTGTGGCCATTGCAAGAGTCTTGCTGCCATAAGTTATTTGTGTCTATTTTACTAATTATTGATATCCCCTGCAACTTCACAAGTCACAATCTAATTTTTTATTTTATTGTGCAGACTTATGAAAAGGTAGCCTCTGCCTTTAAGATGGAGGACGGTGTAGTAGTTGCTAATGTGGATGCTGACAAATACAAAGAACTAAGCGAAAAGTAAGTGTATCCGTTTCTAAGCACTTTAAGTATTTGATTTTTTCTAAAGCTACAATTGTTTACCTTTTCTGATATATATGCTGCAGAAGAGATGGAGTGCATCTAATATCATTGATAGAGTTGCTGAGTACATACCAAAGCTAGAAAATGAAATTGAAAAGCTCACTCTCAAGAAGGATAATATGTTGGCAGCTATTGGAAACAAACAACCTCTCAATTTAGACCAACATGAAGCTCCCACTGTTAGTGTTCATGAAATCACTAAAGGTGAAATGATCATGCAAATATGCATGAAAAGGAGGGACCAACATCATCATTTTCTGTCAAGTTTTGTGCACAAAATGGAAGCACAAGGCATGTGCAGCATTGTGAACTCTTGCAAATTTGCTACTGCTGTAGTAGTTGTGGAAGCATGCATAAATTTGGAAAATAGTTGTGTACTATTCTTTGTTGTTTCTCAATAGTTATTTGAAGTTAGGTTTGAGTAGTGTTAGATGGTTAGGTTCGAATTACTTGTCATGTTTTGATTTTGATTTCTGGGCTGATTAATCAGTTTTCAATCAGCTTTTCAATTTTTTAAAATAAAAAACTGCGCAATTAAATTGTTTGGGCTTATTTAAGAGACTAAGAGGATAGAGCTTGAGTCTCGTACCAATCAAATTGTTTTCAATAATTTGCTTATATTATTGCTTCACATAAATCTTGATACTTAACTTATTTGATATTAATGGCTTCAAGTTCATGATTTTGATTATCATATCTTTATACTAGTATGAAAAAGATTCAAATTTGTTTAGTTGAGAATTTGACATTTGAATGTTATTTATGCCATTTGACCAGTTTTAAAAGTTAGTGAGCTTGGTTTTTATTTTGGGGAAATGACAGATGGGGGCCTAAATTTTTCTCCCAAAACACATAATACACCTAAGTTAAAAAATTGTAGTTTTGGGGTACCTTAATTTCTTACCCATCTGCAAACCGTTAAGTTTAACGGAAAATTGAAGTTTTTATAGCATGTGAGAAGCACATGACCTAATGATTTTTTTAAATGCCAATTATGCCCTTAAGGCTTGATCTCTCAATGTTTCCCAGAAATTTTGTTTCATTTCTTCTTGGCTCTGGCCAATGATGATGACAGTTCATCATCATAATCATTTTTTTGTCAATCTCACTCTTAGATCTCAAACCAATCTCAACTCAATCTCAAACTCATCTCGTCTAGTCTCAAACTCACCTTTTGTAAGATTTGGTTTTGATTTTGGGATTAATTTTGAGTTTTGAGTTTGAATTTATTTTGATGATTTTATTTAGTTTAGAGTTTGAGTTTGATTTTGGATTTGATTTTGGACATCTGAATTTTTTATTTAATTTTTCTGGAAAATCCAGATTCCGGCAACCGGAATCTTCAAAACTATGAATTTTCCGGCGCCGGAAACTTCATATCTTTGAAGATTCCGGTCGCCGGAATATGGATTTTTCAGAAAAAAATTAAAAAAACTTAAATCAAACTATACTTGTTCTTATTATCTTCCTTGTTTTGATCTTCTCTCCCAAATTTTCCCAACAACTATTAAGTTTAAAGACATCTGTAACCGTAATACTTTGAAAATTATTGGCAGTGTCTCTACGTTTCAAAACCTCCTGTTCTTTTGATGTATTCCATGTTTTTCAAGTTTTATGATTTTTTGCCCTTTCCTTTTTTGTTTCTTTTGTACCTGTCCTATTATTTCTTCCAATGGTATTTAATAAATCATGGTACCAAATTGCTGATAGAAAAAAATAAATAAAAAAGCATAGCAAGTATTGACTCTTGTGTTTTGATTTCATAATATACATATATATATAACATATATTGAGTCTTGATTCTAATATCCAAAACGTAAGGTTGTGGGTGTTGATATTTATTCATTTTTGTTATTTATATAAGAAAAAGGTTTGGTGATATGAAAATCAAAAACACAAAACAAAGGAATGGCAGAAGCTTCATCACCAACAGCCACAGAAGAGCAAGTCAGCAAGAGGGTAAAATTGTCATTCTGCACAAATTTTAACTCTGTTAGTGATTTACATATAGAGCCAAAACTTAGGTACCCCCAAAACTTCGTTTTTTAACTTAAGTACGTTATGTGTTTTGGGACTGAAAAATGGGCTCTCATCTGTCATTATCCCTAAATTCAACTCATATGGGGTCGGGTAAAGTGGGGTTTGGGATTATAAGGGGTGAGATACTTCTTGTTGCATAGCTCAAGTGATTTAAAATATAATTGTTTTTTTAATTTCCTCCTCATTTACCAAAAATATAAACTCTGATTTTCATTCTCTACCTCTTTTGATCTTACGCTAAAAAACAACAATTAAAATTAACAATTTGATTGAAGTTACAGCAACGAGTATCAGGATCGTCATCGATCAGCTAACCATCTTTCTCTTTCCGTTCAATTTGCTCATAACATCATTTATCTGTAGTTCAACCCACTCACTCTTTTTGTTCAGGCACTTTGGAAAACATGCATATTTGAAAATGTGTTAAAATATCTCATCGAACTGGCTAAAAATGACTATTTTTTTCAGTTTTTATAGTGAGGACACATAAGCCTGCATTTATGTACAATATTTAGACATGAAAAATCATAAATAAAAAAATCCAATACAAGATTAATATGTGTACCCGATAAATACAAAAAGGTTGCCTATGTCAGCAAGGCCCGTAAATGCTTATATTCTACCATTCTATAGGAATCCGAAGATCATATCTCCACGTCCAGGCCCGAACGCTTCATGCTCCATGGTGAGCTGATGTTAACCGACAATAGGAAATGATCTCTCAAACCCAACGAACTAAGTCTCGTCGTCATCCAAAACTTTTCAAAGGGTCCAAAAGGGGATGACATGTTCAAAATTCCCAATGTTTGAGCCCAAGTCACCTGGCCACATAAATGATCTCTTGAGGAATGGGTCCCAAAATCATCGTAATCCATTCAGGGATCCGAAAAGGGGATCAAAAGTTCATATTTCCAACATCCAGGCTTGGACGTGGACACTTTAAGTTTTTGCTCTGCAGTGAGCCAATGTCACCTCACCATAGGAAACGATCTCCCAAATCTATCGGAATGGGTCCCAAGTTCATCCAAAACTGTTTTGGGGTCCAAAGATGATGATTTACTCAATCTCGGTCCCGACTTCTAAGCAAACCTCAATTACACTGAGGTCAATTTCTTGAAACACCGCGTTAATTTTAGAAGTCTAGACGGGCTAATCTTCTTTCTATTCATCTTCGGCTTCACGTTATTCATTTTCAAGTTATCGCCTACGCCCTTGATGACGACAAGAGGTTTTGGGAGTTTGCCCACTTCCCCAGCGAGGACCTCGAGGAGGTCTGTAGTTTGGAGATATGGGATATGCAAAGTCTCATGCCCTAAGGAGTTTAGGCGCGCCCGTCTTTTCTAGTCAGCCGGGGGTGCGGACGAACGAACCACCTTTGTTGATGATGTGTCAAGGGGGGCAAGGTGACTTTAGTCATTTTAAGGGAGAGGTTGCCTCTATGGCTGAAGTCTTGATTTTCTTGGTTAAAGGGTCAAACCCTTGCACCATTTCTTTGGTCGTCTTAAGACAAAGGCTAGGCCCTCTGATCAAGGTCTTAGATTTCTTCTTAGATGAAGAGACTTTGATGTATATAAAATTTTCTTTTCTTTTGCCTTTGGCTTTGAGCTCCATCCCTCGAGTTTTGCGAGGTTGGCGAAAGTTTGTTTCCTTTAATTGATCACATAGGGTGATCGAAACTTTATCGTTTGGGGAGGAGTTTCCCTTCTTCAGTGCAACACTGCAACCCCCTTGATGTCTTAAGAAGGATAGATGAGTGTTATCTTTTCTTTGTTTTGGAT
The DNA here is from genome assembly GCA_036897665.1 of Pelargonium citronellum. Taxonomy (NCBI): domain Eukaryota; kingdom Viridiplantae; phylum Streptophyta; class Magnoliopsida; order Geraniales; family Geraniaceae; genus Pelargonium; species Pelargonium citronellum. The sequence continues at coordinate 10,050 of JAYMSZ010000176.1, forward strand.
CTTCTTCACAAGGGGTTCCTACAATGTTTTTAGGCTACCAGTGATAATTCATACCCCTTAGTCAATGGGAAACTTAATGCGCTAGTAAAGGCCGTTTGGAACCCTTTTCGAACTCATTGAAATAATGGTGTGTTCCAACAAGATGTCGAACACCGTGTACTTGCATTTATGAGTCTCTTCTCTGGGAGGGTTCGCCGAGAGTCACAAGAAAGGAGACAAGACCCTTAACACTTGTGAAGGCATTGTTGAAGCCCATCAGTATGCCTTTAAAGTCCCACATAGAGCTTTTTTCTAGTTCAAGCCTCTAGAAGGCGTCTCAGTATAGAATATTCACCTGACTTAGATTTTCAATGAATATGTGTTTGATCCTTAATCGGAAGACACTAGAAGAGATAATTATAATTGGTTCTTTCTTCGTGCCCTTGGGAGCCATTTCCTATTTAAGGAAGAATATGGTTCTTGAATAATCGATTCTTCTGTGGTCAGGATGTCGGGAAGTTGATGTTTTATTTTTTGTTCAAGGCACAATTTTTTTTCTTGACTTGGGAAATCGAAAATCGTTGCTCAATGATCATGTTGATAGTGTTAGTATCATAAACATGAGCATGGAGTAGGTTCATTGTATGCTTGGTTGTCTTATCTTTTTCACGTCTGTCGTGCGTACGCTTCCAACCAGCTTATCCATGGTAGTCTTGAAATTGGCTCAACTTCCTATTGCTTATGGGCTTCTGTATTATGTTCATGAGGTAGAAGTAATTCTCGATGTCATGAGCATGAAACTTATGGAGGTTGCAGTACCCATTGGGTTGCTCCCGCAGAGCTCACCGGTAGGAACAAACATGGGCTCTAATCCTTCATTTTTTAACATATAGTCACACACTTCTTGGTAGGTGATGGTGAGCGGCATGCATATGACTGCCCAAGTAGTGAACTTGGGGCCTTCAAAGCATGTTTGCGGAAGATGGGGTTGTAAGTTTTTCCCTTCCCCTTCTAGGAGTTCAGTTCATAGTTCTTCTTCTTGAGATTTTTCTGCCACAACCCATAGGCAGAATTTAGGGTATGAGCGTACATATGATCAGTAGTGATGCATATACGCCATTGCGAGCATATCCTCCCAAGTCTTCAATTTCTTACTTATGAACGTCCTATGGAAGAGCGAGGAGGAAAAGCCTCCATGGAACACGGGGTCATTATATCATCAATGAAAATATTGCACTCATACATGGCTATGTGGAACTGGTCCATGAAAAGCTTTAAGGTCTCATTCTACTTCTATTTAATGAGAACGAATTGTGTTTAGCACTTGACTGCTTTGCCCGCGAAAGCAAAATGTTTCAATAGCATCTTACAGAACCGGGCCTAAGAAGTTATGGAACCTTCCGAGAGGTTTCTGAATAAGGCCTAAGCCGAATCCTTAAGTGTGCAGGCGAAGAGTTGACACCTGGTCGTGTTACACTCTGTTTGCAATTGCATTCACATATTGAAAATTATTTCAAATTCTCGGGTGATTATTAGCTTGTTGTAGGCAATGTTATGGAACCAGATTATGGGGTCGGTTGATATAATTCGAAGGGTATGGCTTAAGGGGTTGCTTACTACTAAGATTATATATTCTCTCGATGCCCCAGTGGAAGCAATATGCTCCTATAATTTTTATAACTCTTCTCTAAGGGAAATGACTACAATAATGTCTTTAAGACCCTAGCTTTCCAGGTGGGGTACTCTTGTTCCCCGGTGTTGAAGAGGAGGATTGTAATGGTTTCAAGCTCATTGATGTGGGTTTTCCACAGTGTTTGGCAGTAGTGTTCTCTTTCGTCCCAACGTTGGGGTAGATTCATCCAGTCATGCTATAGCCTTTATAACCTTACTCTCTTCAATTGCGAATCAGTCTCACATCATGGTGATTGACAGGGTGTTGGCAGCGCCTATGGTATGAAAAATCCCTATCATTGGCATAGTCTTCATGACTATCATGAGCTCAGGCTTTGCTATGGCTCTGTTTAGCGTAGAGGATTTGCACCTAAGGGATTCATCATTGCTCTTGCGTTGCGTGTTGAGATCAAAAAAGGAGGTGGAATTGGATCATGCGCAATATAGGTTGCATGAAAAGAAGAGGTCGTGAAGACTAGGGTGATATCCATGTAAGAGGTTATTTGTTTGGTTAACGCTTTCATAGTGTCAGTGAACCCTACCAAGTTTGGAGCCACACCCTAGGGGGAGGACCGACCGCCAAGACGGTTATTGGAATGAACAATAGGATTCGAGATGTGGCCACCACATGAGAGACGACCACTTGATGGCGATTGAGGCATGTGCTTAAGTCGTTTGATATTTCATGGAGGTCATACCAGAAGTCATCATGGGATTCAGACACACAAACTATGATAGGGCCAATTTGTTGTTCAGTTGGTCTTGGATGGAGGTGGTGCAAATGTTTCATCCTCCCAAGGGTGTAAGCTCGCCTAGGGCGTCAAAGTCTTTTTTCCCTTTCTAGTTGGGGTCATTATTGGGGGGAAAGCGGTCGGGCCTTGAAGAAGAGTAATCATAGGAACCCATTGATCTTGCTAGGTTGGTGGAACGATAACTTTCAATTTGTTGCTTAAAATAGAACCAATTGATGTTCCTATTTGAATCTATCAAAGCGAGCACACTAGTTTGTTGTTATCGTTCGTCCACGTGTGATGTAGTATTTTTTTTAAGTGTTTAATTTGTAGTCCAAGTGTCAATGTTCATAGTCCAAGTCTAAGTCCAATGTCAAGATATGTCAGGCTTCGTCTTTCATACATGTGACCTGTGCAAGGGAACACACCAAAGAACAGAGATGCTAGATATGTTTTCGGGACACCACCTTAGGCAGGAGTAAGATCTCAACCAGAAATCACAATAGCTCTAGATAGCATTTTTAAAGAGAGAAAGTAGAAAGAGTAATAAATGCTCAAAATGAAGGTTCCTTCTCTTACCAAGAGGAAGTTGTTTATACTATCTTCCTATCTTTTCCATTTGTCGACGCGTGATTGGTCATTAGTAAGTTGGGGTCCCCTTTGTGGCTTGAATTTCTTGTTTCATGGGCGCCCAGCTCACGGGCGTTGAGCAAGTTTGAGTGTTTTCACATTCTCCTTTTGAGTAGAGAAGAATATTGAATTCCCTAAAGGCCTCTACCGATTAGAGTAGCTACTAGATTGATGTTTTGTGCATAGAGGAGCCTTTTAGGGATTCTGAAAAGATGGCCTAGAATTTTTCATATAATCACCTAGTTCTATAGTCTTCCTCGAGCCCTCGTACGTGCCTCATACGTGAAAAAATAGGCTAAGCCTCCATAAAATCCAACACTTTGCCTCTCGTTGCAAGGATATTGACTACATGCATTCGATTTTGTCACGGCACAGGGTCTCATCGCCATGATATTGAGCACACAATCTCAATTTTGAGTGTATGCACTCAATCATGTCGCGATGAAGAAATCACTTCGGTGAGATTGAGCGTGCACACTCAATTTTTGTCGTCAAACGTGGAACTAATTTCATTGCGCGCGCTCAATTTCATTGTGATGAACAATGATTTTGGGCGTTTCCAAAGATCTCGGTTGTAATTATTATCTCAGGCACTAATGACTTCGATCACTTCCATTGGTTTGAAGCTTCTTCTATGACTTATGGCACAATCGATGGTTTAGGGCTCCGTTGATGGTTTCGGGCGTTGTCGATGGTTTCGGGCGTCGCCAATAGCCTTTGGTGTTCCCCATGATTTTGGGCACCGCTGATAGTTTTGGGAGCAAGTCTGTGAAGCTGTGGTCAATGAGAAAGTCTGTGAAGCCTTTGTTGTAAGATGGAGACATTCGGCGCCACACGTCACCACTACAAGATTTGACCCCCTTCTGCAACCACCTAAAAATGTTAGGGATTCCTCATAAAGCATTGGCAAAGTTTTTCGTAACATTTGACAAGGTGTTATATTGGGCTATGTAGGTTAAGACATTTGACATCATTTGGAAAAACAATTTTCATCACCATAGTTATTGTTACCGAAACAATCTTTGGTAACATATTTTCACTATATTGGCAATACAAATATCTCTGTTGACATTGTAATGAAAGGAAACATACATTTGAAGTTTGTTGTATCATACAATAAATGTTGCTACAAGAATCGGTAACATATAATATATGTTTAGTAACATCATATTAATGTTTAGTATGATATATCTAATCATCTAATTTGCAATTGCAACTTGTTTTGTTTGTTGCAAGTAATTATCAGTAACAGTTGTAATATTTAGTCTCAAATTGGACATGTTGGTAATAAAAAAATTTCACATTTGGTTGAAATTTAGTAACATAAAATGGATGTTGAGATGGTTACTAGTAATTATCAGTAACAGTAGTAATATTTAGTGTCATATAGTACATGTTAGTAATACGATCGGTCACACATACCAACATTTGTTTATTGTTGATTAATGTTTCTTGAAACATGTTAATTAAACACGCAACAGTCATTAGATGATACAAGATTCGAGATTACAACATTTGCAACAAGTAGTAAACGTTGTGAGATAATGACTGCGAGTATGAAATATAATTCGCATCAGAGTGACAATGTAAGTAATACACATTTTGCATCACAAACTTTGTTGTACCAACATACAGTAAATGAAAGCTAAAGTAAAAGACAACACATCAAAAGTAGATGTCTAATAGTATTTGTTGTTGCCAATATCTGAAATTTCATTTTTAAATAAAAATATTCATAGTTCTAAATATAATAATAGTTTCAAATAAAAGTATTCTTAGTACACAGTACCCTTAGTATGACATCTAAGAAGGCCTATCAAAATGTCTTAAATACGAAAAATATGTTCCAATGAATTGAACTATACAAAATATGAGTAAAATGAGAAAACATGATTACTTGAAGCACTAGAAGAATAAAAATTCTAACTAACCTATACAAACTATAACATTTTTGGAGAACTCTCAAAGGACAAAGCAAAGCCTTAGTTGCACTTAGAATAGGTATTGTTGATCCAACCTGAAAAAACAAACTAATTAGTGCAATTGTAAAAATAAAATTAAAAATTAAAAATTAAAAAAAAAAAAGTTTAAGACAATTGCTGATAAGTTTTATAGTGTAAATATTTTAAACACTTACATAAACAACAAAATAATAGTAAAATATTATTGTTCTCTTGAAAATAACTACCAAAACATAGTTCCAAAAAACAACACATCAAATATGACCAGATTTGCACACAAGAAAGTGTAGCTCACTAACTGTTCACATCAAATTAAAGATCAATGTTAAGAATACATGAGAGATTTACACACAAACAAACATTCTCAAAACAATACAAAGGCATCAACAAAATTATGTCCTAACTTAAAAAAAAAATTAGATCTAGATTTCTAGTAAAGCAGACCCATAATACAGAAAAATAAGGGCAATCAAAATGTCAAAGAAAAGAATAAGCACTAAAACAGACATACAAGACCTGCTTAAACTTCAGGTTTGAATCCAAAAAATAAAATCCTCAAAGGAATTGATAAGATGCAGAAACATGTTTTGCAGATCTCTGCACTTCATACCACCTATTCTCAACAATTCTAATTTATCCATACAAACATATACTTTTTTTAAAAAAACACAAACAATAAACAGCAACCACAAACAAGAAATAATAGTAGAGAACTTAATAAAGCGCTATATGATATTCAGATCCTTCGTATTAACACAAAGCCACTACTTTATTAAGCTGGAATAAAACGCCAAGTCAATCAAAACTCGACACTAAGCCCAATCAAGCAACAAAACACGAATTGAACTATTACAATTTCTGTTGTTCACTTCCAAAACATTTTACTAGGAAACAAACCTAAGAGAAAGGAAGAGAACACCAAGTAGCATGGTACAGAAACAAAGCATTTCAGTCTTAGCCAAATCAAGCAACACCACATGAAGTGATTACGCTTACCATCATTTCAGATTCTTAACCACATCTCATTTTACTAGAAAACAAAGAAAAATATAACAGAGACTAGAGAGAGAAGAGGGAACCAAGTGGAGCATGATACAGAAACTAAACCATATCAAGCACAAAATATGAATTGAATAAATCACACTTGCCATTGTTCAATTTCATTGCATTTTCCTATGAGACAAACATAAAATATAGCAGATAGAGAGAGGGAAACAAATACACCAAGTGGAGCATGATAAGCCAACAAACAAAAATCTAGAGATTACACCGAATCAAGCAGCAAAACACAAATCAAGCAGGATAACACTCTTCCCAGTTCCAATCAACAACAACAACAACAACAACAAAAAATTGAACAAAGCTGAAAACAAAATCTCTAAAACATAAAACTTTCAAAATAGCATTTTACAATCACCTATGTACTTCATAGAGAAAAACAAATCATAGATGCATAAAAATTTAGATAGTAGGTTCCGCAAAAAAAAAAAGCTGCGTCAACATACAAAAACTAAACTAATACAAATACAACAGTGAAAATAGGAGGTTGATGAAGGGATTACCTGAGGTAATAGGGGAATTCATCAAAGGTGTCAAAAAAACACCTAAATCTAACGAAAACAAAGGAAAAAAACTGGCTAATGCAGTTAATCAAATATTGCCACGTAAAAAGGAAATGAAGAAATTCATGAAACTTAAGAGAACAGCAATTTTGACATAGGACATAAATCAACATTTAGCATGAAGAATGTAATTGACCAGACAAAAAGTCTTTTTAATGTATAAGAATCTTACACCACACCATCAACAGGCAAAGAAGTTTCAGCAATATTTGTGGCTACAATGAATCGCCTGCAATTTGGGGGTGGAGGACTAAATACACGCACCTGTAGGGTCATAGCCAAAATGAAGCATCAACTATGTAATTGACATGAATGCATAGAGCCTCCAACATCTACATTTCAACCACGATTATGTAAAAGTATAGCTTCATAATAGATTATCTCAAATAGTTGCACACCACATTCATATCTTTAGGGGGGAAAAAAAAGAGAAAAGAGAAGGAAGAAGACAAGGTTTATGTAGAAACAACTGAAAAGAAAGTACTCTTGGTTTATTTTTCAGAGCAGCATGTGGATGAACACTGCCTGCTGAGATAGTAGATACAGTAAAAAATCATGGGGCCAAAATTCAGCTTTGACAGAGAAGACTGAAGACAGTGCTGGTCTGCATAAAACAGTTAACAGTGTGCTTATGAGGCACTCAAATTTTGGTTTGTACATTACACATCTTCCCCATCTCCTTCATGTAATGAAATCATTTTGAATATTTGTTTGTTCAAAGTGTATTTAAATTTTTTAACTCTTTCCAAGAACAATACTTTGCCACCTCAAGTTTAGAAATATGATCGTAAATGGAACGGGATAATGTGCCCAGACTTAGGACCTAGGATTTAAGCAAATTTCTAGTGCTACCAGAACTATTTGAACAAGTGTTCTATTCAACAGACCATCTACTGATCAGAATTTTAAACTAACAATATATCATCAAGATCAGACTTCCAATATTGCAAGGCATAGCTTCAGAATTTTAAACTCTTTATCTCCCTCCCCCCATGCTAATATTGAGCTTATGTTTAACAACCCAGTTTATTATTAAACATTCATAAAAGGTTTACATCATTAACAAATATGTCCACCATTGCACTTGTCTAAGTAGCATTACACGACATGCACTTGTGCACAAGTCAACTCTCAGGACATATTTCCAGGAAGGACTAGAATTTAGATTCTAGCCATACAAGTAACAAATTTTAATTATATTCAATCTTATACAACCTGGGAACAACTTAATAGCGGGAAAGATAGGGAAAAAAATACTTTTGACAGTGTGTGTGCGTGTGTGGAGAATACAAAAATGAGAAGTAGTTACCTGCAATTCAGGAGGCATAGAACCATGAAGGGGCAGGATTATGGCATCCATACAGGAACCTTCCTCCAGGCTTCGAACTTTATCCTCCAACTTTTCTACCAACTTCTCTATATCATCCTATAGAAGGGCCAATTTTGAACCTTTTTATAAGTAAAGGCACATATCACTCAAGCCCAAAGTTACAAACGTAAGGGACCAGAGGTTAAGGGATCAGATCTCATACAACAATATTCTCACCTGTCCAGTCATGAATATTAAGACATCACCTATTGGTTCCCGGGCATGTATATCTATAAAGAATAAAAATAAAAACAGTTTGTTAGTCAATATTGTAAAGAAAAGAATTTGAAATCAGAACACACTCATCGACATCTAATATATACCTTAAGGTCATAGTTAAAGACCGGGTAACTTGGAACTATAGATTCCCATCCTCTTTCTCATGGCCGTAAATTTTTGAAGCATTAAATACCAGGTATATATGGAATTTGAAAACTCAATGCATTTAGCATGGACACTACAAGGTGCCGTATGCAGCAGTCTATGTATTTAGGCACTACAAATATGGTCTGAAAGTGGCCTATCCAAAATAATCTCCACTGGATATCATGATTCGGGGATAAGATTGTGAATATAAACATCAGTTGATAGTCCCAAAAGTTCAATTATGCTCTCATTTCATCCCAACTACCCTCAGTCCCTCACAAGTTACCACCAAGCACTTAAAATACACACCTACACACAGCGAACTCCTTTCTAGACCTAAAACATACTCAACAAACCGAAGTACCACATACTAGTAGGTGCAAAGGAATCCTTGTAAAATGGGACCTAGAACAACGTCCAACTAACTGAACACCATTGCTCCTCTAAGTACGCAATTTGGAAGCTAAAATGTAGAAAATAGCCAACCAAGGGATCACATACAAAACAAAATGGCATCTATCATGACATGTGGGTGGTAAGAATTTCAAGCATACCAATAGCAGCTTTCAAAGATGCATCAATATAGCTGTTAGGACGTTCTTTGCTGTAAAATATTTCCACTGGGTGTAACTTCCCTGGGACATTCAATATAGGGCAGTTCGAATAAAACTTTGAAACTTTTTCACCATCTAGAGTGGCGGATGTGATCAAAACCTTTAGGTTGGAGGTACGTCTTTTGACCAAGCGTTTCATCAGTCCCAGCAATATGTCCCTGACAATGCATGTCTGCATAAATGAAGTGCATATAGAAATTGCAGTGCATAAAAAAACAACTGAATGCAAAAAATGAAAGCTTAAGAAGTTGAGGTTTAGTTTTAATGGGATACTAAATATTACAAAGAATGGAGCAAATATTTAAACAAGAAGCAACAGAGATAAGTACATAAACTGAATCTTACGTGTTTAAACTCCTTTCATGAGCTTCATCCAATATGATTACTGAATACTGAGTAAGCTCTGGGTCAGACAGACTTTCACGAAGGAGGACTCCATCTGTAAGGTATCTGGGCCGTTCATTTCTCATGGTTAGTTAGCAGTAGACTTGGAAAATTACCACAAATAACTAGAATGGGAAACTAAATGATGTGAGAAGTGTAGAGCAGTACTTGATACGTGTTCTTTCTGAAGTTCTATCTTCAAATCGGATTGCATAACCCACTTCCTCCCCAAGCCTAACGTCAAGCTCCTGGGCAACTCGTCTATGCACATTGAAGAGTAAGATGAGAAAGGAATAACATAACTACATAACTTGATCTATATTATAACAGAATCAATCATAGAAATCGCTCAAGGTTAAAATACACACAAACTACTGAAAATATGATCACAGCATCCTAGTGGTTCTATGCAAATCAAAACTACTATACAACTCCTTTTAACTTTTTCATTTTTGTCTACAGCAATCTGAAAAATTAACTTCTACCAAACTACTTCGGCAATTATAATTGGTGGACCATAAAAAAACATAGCAAGTGAATTAGCCAAACCACTCCCCAAGTCCAACAAACCATCTACTACCTTCCCAAAAGCACAATTCTCATACAATCATACTTATCAGTTATCATAAGTCACTTAAAAGTGAAGACAAGCAAAAAAAACAAGGAACTCTAATGTTTTATCAACAAACTCAGTTTATATTATAAACCTTGATCCAGCATAATCCATTTCAATACTTCCAATAACTTGAACTTCAATTTTCTCAGCAAGGAGACAAACACAATTCACGAAAAGTACTCATACTCAAACCATAAATCTCCCGAAAACCTAAAAACCTAATTCAAGCCAATCCAGCAAGCATCAAAACATTATAAGCCCAATCAACAACATTGCCGCAAGTGATAGCAAACGAAAAAAGTAAGCAATGGTAAGAAACTGTACCTGGAGAAAGAGACAACGGCGACACGGCGAGGCTGAGTGACGGCTACGAGTCCAGATTTGGTGTACCCTCTGCGGTGTAGCATCTGAGAGAGCTGCGTGCTTTTCCCCGAACCGGTCTCTCCAATGACGACTACCACTGGATTTTGCTCCACTGTCTCTATGATCTTCTCTTCGAATCGGAGGATGGGAAGGCTCGCCGCCATTGAATCGACGAGCGCAAGCTCAATGTTGAAGACCGGTTGACGACTTGTGCTGTGCTGAGAATCGGAGGAGAGAGCGAACGTACGATTCCTGTAATTACTCTTTTACCCCTCTACAGCTACGTTGCTATTATTGGGCTTAAAGCCCAAAAATAAGCCCATTGATCGATAGCTCCCAACCAAGCATCCACTACGTGTTACTTACAAACATCATAAAATCCAGTTCAATCTCGACCGTCCGTTGATATCGTTCACAAATTTGAGATGAGAGCAAAAAGTTTATGATTACTTATTTTTTCAATTTAATTCATGTGTTGTTACGTATATGTTTTAACTACTTAGATGCAATAGAATTGAGTACAACGCAGTATGTAGATAGCGATGATCAGTGGGGTCTCTTCGCCGGAGTCCGGGATACCTCCAGTCCAGACATGCCTGATGATTGTTGCTTGTTTCCTGAACTATTACCTATCCAGAAAGCCCCTGTTTCTGGTAATATTGCTGCTCCTGTTTCGTTTGCAGCAACAGTTTCTGGTTCTGCCATTGATGTATCTCTGGTCTCTAAAAATCTTAGACTGGATAATGGTCTTCTCTCCACTAAGGAGATTGTTATGACTAAAGAGGGTACTGTGGATTCATTCATTCTGTGCTTAGACCCTTCTATTTTGTCCTCTGCCAGGAAAAAATGGGAAAACTCTGTGATTATCAGAATTCCGAGAAGGTCCATGGCCTACCCATATCTTAAAACTAAGCTTATTGAGATATGGAAAGTCCATGGTTCCTTGAAGTTAATTAATATTGGAGATGTCTTTTTTACAGTGAGATTTAGTTTGGCTGAGGAATTTAACAGAGATTTACAGGGAGGCCCATGGTTTTTGGGTTCTTTTATTCATGTCAAATTATGGGAACCCAACTTTAGTGCTTCACCAGATCGTTTTTGGAGATTGTTCTGCTCTTTGGATCCAGCTTCTAAGACTTCCTCTTGAGTATTATGATAAAGAAATACTGGTAGCCATTGGTTCAGTTCTTGGGCTTGTTTTGAAGATAGATGCGAAGACAGATTCTAGTGAAAGGGGAAGTTATGCTAGGATGTGTGTTCAGATAAACACCAAAAACAAACTAGCTACAGAGATAAAGATTGGCTCGTTCATGCAAAAAGTTGTTTATGAGGGAATCAAGACGTGTCCTGCGTGTGGAAGATATGGCCATAATCTTTCTGATTGTGAAGATTTGAGCTCTCAAGCAGCCTTTAAAGAAAAGCAAGGAGAGTTATTACAGGTGGTTGAAAAAGAACCCACTATTCAAGAAAAAATCAATGGCAAAGAGAAAGTGGTTTAAGGAATCTCTAAAGTGGTTGGGGCTTCGTCTTCGAGAAATGGTGACCAGCTTCCTCCTTTCAATAACAAGAACACAGATATGAAAGGGAATCGGATTCCTCTGGAACAATGGCAGGTGGTTAGAAACAGAAGAAATCGTGATAAAGCTCTAGGGAATCAAGATAGCTTGAAGAACTTCAATGGCGTTCGTGACCGGAGCCGTAATTCTTCTCGGTTGGATCGCCAAGTAGGTGGTAGGTGGCAGAGTAGTGACAGGGCTACTGGTACTCGCTTTCAAAGAGGCGGGAACTTTGGAAATCAGTTTGGGCGGTGGAATTCAAACTCCAACCGCAGATATGGGCCTAAAGACACTGGGTCGTCTACTTATGCAGGCCCAAGAGGTAGAAGTGTTGTCAGAGAAAGCCCAGTAATTAACACGTGTGTTAATTCTGTGCCTTCACCTATATCTATGTGTCCTCCTCCTCCTACTCCTTCTACATTTATACATTTCTCCAACATTGTTTCCATTCCTTCTCCGTCAGCTCTCAGCCTCCCTTCTTCGCCCACTAATGGCATCCAGCTCAACCTCTCCTCCGTTCAACAAGTTTCTCAAGGCGTGGAGATTAGTTTGCTTCGAGACTCAGTGGAACTTTTCAGTGCAAATGTCCGAACAGGAGATGAACAATCAACCATTGCTAAACGAAGCCTAGAAAAAGGAGAGCGGGTAGCCTGGACGGTATACGTCCTGTGTTTTCGGTCGATGTGGACTTATGTCAGGGACAATCGTCCGGAGGATTGGCTCAAAGCTTACCACAAGTTTGCGACTCGATGGTTCTTGTGTACGAAAACAGAGCAAGCCCTCAGCGAGGCGGACAAGGTTTGTTTATTCTGAAGAAATTCTGGGAAGTGCCTTTAGCCAATGAGGTCCTCAAAATTCTAGCGTTTGCGGAACCCAATCCTCAGAGGGAAAACGAGACCCCATTTCTGGTGGAACCCTTGGATGTTCAGTGGGCTCTTCCTCAGGAGCCCTTCAAATTTAATCGAGCACTAGAGATAGCGTGCAAATATTGGGACGAAGTGTTCTGCCTAGTTCAGAAGGAATGGTCGGGGAAGGATCTTAAGCTAGAGATGCAGAGGTTGAACCTAGGAAGGGTACTGTCTGTCTCCGTCACGCGCTCAAAGAGGCACGCTCAGTTGTACGGGTTCAAGGAATTCGAGCTTCTGATGGCTCCGGGAGAAAAAACCAGAAGGAGTCCAAGGCTAAGGGGAAGGGAGCAGAGGATTGTGTTGTGCAGACACGACAGGGAGATGCAGGTGATACCAGACCCAAGAGTTCTCATGAATCTGTTACACTGGAATGCTAGGGGAGTTACAGGGAGGAATTTTAAGCCTGTTTTCGAGGCTTTGATTGGTTATCATAAACCGGATATGGTGTTACTCTCAGAAACTAAGGTAGATGGTGAGGCAGATCAGACTATCCTGAAGAGTCTGGGTTTTGATAGCGTGGTGGCTGTGGATGCTGTTGGTCATGCTGGAGGAATGACTCTTTTGTTGAATGAAGATACCCTACTGGTATAAGGGGTCAAAACTTCCAAGAATCACATTCAGGTGGAGGTTAAGGTACTCTCAACCCAGTGTTCTTTCAACCTTATTGGTATATATGCTAGTACTATTTATGCACTTAGATGTGAGCTCTGGGATTACCTTTGTCAATGGGTGTCTGAATTAATGGGGCCTCTTATTGTTATGGGAGATTTCAATGAGGATCTTTATCAACATGAGAAGAGAGGAGGAAATCCTATTAGTTTATCTAGATCTCAATCCTTTCTTGAATGTATTAATAATTGTGGCTTACTTGATATTGGCTTTTCTGGTTCCAAATTCACATGGTCTAATCTTAGATCTCTCCCTTCGAGAATCGAAGAAAGACTGGATAGGTTTCTAGTTAATTTGGATTGGCTTGATCTTTTTCCTCATTCCTCTGTTACTCATCTTGCTAGAGTTAGATCGGATCACTGTCCAATTATTTTTTCCACTCGTAATTCGTCTCGGACTAAAGTCATTCGGCCTTTTAAATTTCAACCTATGTGGTTTTCTCATGCTGACTTTAGTTTGATGATCTCGAATTTCTGGCCCTCTAATGTTTCTTTGTCTGTGCATAATAAGATTGTTTGTCTTGCGAGTGTTTTTCTAAGTGGAACAAAGATGTCTTTGGTAACATTTTTAAATTTAAGTCTGAGTTAATTGAGAATATCATAACCATTCAGGTTGTGTCTTCTAGTTCCCCTTCTAGTTTCCTTGTAGAGCAAGAAAAAGAGCTCCAAAATAAGCTTACTAAAGTTCTTAAGAATGAAGAGATCTTTTGGCATTGTAAATCTAGAATTAGTTGGCTGCAAAGTGGAGATCTTAACACTAAGTTCTTTCATCTTTCAACCAAGCTAAGAACCAAGAGAAACAATATTGTTAGATTGGTGTCTCCCAGTGGCATGGAGATAATTGGGGAACAGGTGATACCTGTGTTTATCAAAAACTTTTTCTGTAATCTTTTTACCTCTTCTTGTCCTCCTTCCTGGGTTTCCCCTACCCGTTTTAATCATGTTTTTCACAGGGACCTGTCTAGGATTCCTAGCAATGCTGAGATCAATAGTGTTTTTTTTAGTTTGAGTGCTTATAAGGCCCCTGGCCCTGATGGTTTTCATCCTGTTTTTTTCCAAAAATCTTGGGAGGTGGTAGGGAGTGAGATTAGTACGGCCATTAAGTCTAGTTTTAGTACTAGTTCTGTCCCTCTTGGTTGGAATGATACCCTCATTGCTCTTATTCCTAAAATGAGATGCCCTGAATCTATTGATCAGTTTCGCCCGATCAGTCTTTGTAATTCTGTCTACAAGGTCATCTCTAAAATCCTTGTAAATAGGCTGAAACCTCTTATTCCTAGTCTGGTTAACCCCCTGCAAGGAGGGTTTGTGAAGGGTAGAAATGCTTCGGATAATTATAGTGCATGAGATTCTGCACTCTATGGCTGGTAATAGGGGAAAGCAGGGTTGGATGGCTATTAAGCTTGATTTAGAGAAAGCTTATGATAGAATTGAGTGGTCTTTCATAGAAAGTATGCTGATTTCATATAACTTCCCTCAGTCTTTCATTAAGTTGGTTATGAGTTGTGTTCGAACTACCACTATTTCTGTTGTGGTTAATGGAGGAGTTACTGATAAATTTACTCCATTTAGGGGTCTTAGACAAGGGGATCCTTTATCCCATTATCTTTTCTTTGTGTATGGAACACCTTTCCAGATCTATTGAAGCTAAAGTTGGGCTGAAAGAGTGGATCCCTTTCTCCCCTATTAAGTCTGGTCCTGTTTTTCCCATCTCCTATTTGCTGATGATATTGTTCTTTTTAGCTCAGTGAACTTGGATTCTGTTAGGTGTGTTAAAGAAGTCTTGGATGACTTTTGTACTCTTTCTGGTCAAATTATCAGTCCCAATAAGTCTAGGATCTTCTTTTCCAAATATGTGTCTATTGTCTCTAAGGCTAATATTTCTAATATTCTGCCTTGGTCTTTTAGCTTGAATTTTGGTAATTATCTTGGCTTCCCGGTCACTAATGGTTCTTACTCTTCCAAGGATTTTAGTTTTATCATGGATAGAGTTAAGAG
>JAYMSZ010000177.1:0-25458 GCA_036897665.1 Pelargonium citronellum
GAAATGACGTAATTTTTTTGTTCGACATCGAGTAGCTTATATGAAGACAAAGGGTCCTTAAGGGTAGTCTTGGTATTTTTAAATTAATATCAAACATGTGCAGTCATGTGATGAAAGAGAACACATTTTTAAGTTAATTTAGACTAACAAATTTGTGGACAAATTCTTTAAGGTAGTTATGTGTTGTGGACAAATTTGTGGACAAATTCTTTAAGTTGGGTAGTTATGCGTCTGTGGACGAAACCACGGGGAATGTATGCGTAATTACCCCTTATGTTAACTAAAATTTGGTCCTGAAGTTAGTGTTTTGATCCAATTTAGTTTTTTAATTTTTGTTAACTAAAATTAGTCTTGAATTTTCATATTTTGACCCAATTTGATTCATGAACTTTCAATTGACCCGAAATGGTCCATAAACTCTCATATATTGACCCATGGACCATTTTGGGTCAATTAAAAGTTCAAGGACTAAATTGGGTCAAGATATGAAAGTTCATGACCAAATTTGGTTTAAAAAATTATGGACCAAATTGAGTCAAAACATCAAAGTTCGGGACCAAATTAGATCTTTTACCTATTTTTAAAGACCGTATTTTCTAATTGATGTAAAAAACTAACACTCAGCGTGATCGAGTGGACATAGACTCATTTTTCATTCTTGAACTCCTGGTTAAACCATTATGTCCATAAAACATAGAGAGCAGGAGGATGATAGACACATTGAGAAGGTGAAAATCAGAGGTACTTTGTAGGTTCTGCGACGCCACCTCGTCAAATAAGTCACCTCTCTTGAAAAGAGGTGAGAGGGGTGAGAGGGTTCATTATTGAATTATTTTCATTGCTAAACTCCTTGTTTCGTAAAAATTCTTTCTAGAGTTTTTCGTATTCTTTGTACTCAAACACTTTGTATGCTGATTCTTATTTAAACCCTCGACATTTTCACTGGGGTCTTTGCTTAACAATGTGTTCTCTCTTCATATGATATAGGGCTTGGACCTCAAAACTTTGATCCCGATCCTTACTGGACAAAATATTATGTTACACTAACACGTAAAAGAGAAGACACAATACAACGTAGTTTTAGTGCCCTTATTTTTACCTAGTCAAAAGAGGCTCATCAACTTATTTTTATGTTTATTTTGTTGGGTGGATTTTCCCCATCTAAGCAAGAAATATTGAGTTTAAAGTTTACTCTCACAAATGAAGAATGTTGGAGCACTCCCATACAATAAGAGATCAGAGTCTTAGCACCTACAAAAATAAAGTACATATATGCCCAAAACCCAAATCATCTATCTAACAAAACACCTCCCCTACAGTCCTACACCCCAATGGCACCACCAAGACAACATATTTAAAAGAAAATTGTTGCATTTCATGCTGTTCTTTTATAATTTCTTCGAATGAGGGACATGATGTGATCAGCACCCTGCACCGATTTCCTACTCAGAATGTTGCGTCCACGCTTTTGACTAGCCTGCAAACACACGCACACAAACCTCTGTTTAGTGGTCACGAATCAAACACGAGACATGTTCGTTATACGCAACTTGAATGGAAATGGCTCGATCACCTGAAATTGGAACGAGGGATTTGTTGCTTTGGCCATCACGGACAGGCCATCACGAACAGGCAATACTGCAACACCAACAAGCTAATTGAAACTACCAAGTGTATGATACAAAAAATCAACACTAAACTCTAATTGACAGTACCACCTTTTTCAGCATGATCAAATGATGCCTCGTTGTTCTTCTTCCCTAGGGACGGCTTGTGAGTGTATGTGTAGAAGAAGAGTGGCACGCCCTCCTCTGCCTCAAACTCGTGCTCGTCTCTAATTTTCGGACAAGCTGGATCATCTGTGATTGCTGATCAACAAAACAGCTTATGAATCAGAAAATGAAAGCAAATAAGATCTATGATGATACTAAAACGCTATAGTTTCTTACGTTTTGATATGTAACGCAGGTGATGTCTAGGAATTCGGGGATTCCATTGCACTTGAGCTAGAGCAAGGTTGTGAGTGTACTTTTCGCACGAGAGAAGTCTCTATACATATCAGCATCATACATCAAACTATGTCAATACTCAGCATTTTCTGAACCAATGGATATTATATACATCAATACTCACTTGTTTCAAGCATTGGATTCGAAGATCAGCCTCAGAAATGTGACCGGTGTCAAAGAAGCAATCATTTAGGTTTGAAGATACTCTTCCGAGATGATCAACAGTGGTGACCACAGCCCTGCAAATGTACTCTTGTGTGTTTTCAACCACACTGCACAACATGCATACCAATTTTATCAGTAACCAAATGACAGCTTCAGCTTCTTGATGGGCCAAGAAAAAACAGTAAGGTCACAGCCCAATACAAGACTACAAGAAATGGTCCCATCAATGAAGCCCAGCCCATGCATGAGCATGACAACAGAGGACAGAACCAAAGTCAGACACTTCTTCACAAAACCATACAGATAAGGAAAAATCAAGAAGATGGCAATGAACAGAACAGAACATAAATGGAGGAAAATAGACTATCACTCACGCTTTCTTGTCTTGTGAATTCAAGAATGTGGTCTGGCAGTAGTCGGCGGCATAATGAAGCTGCGAACGCAAATCCCTTAGCTCCTGAAACCACAAAAGAAGAAGAAAAGAAACACATAATCAAGCAAAAAACAGAGAATATGATGATTCCAAATGAAGAGACATATATATAATAATGTTCCTACCTGGAGGGACTTGCAGAAACCAACAGCTTCCTCGGTTCGAGCCTTCGAGTTTTGAGGCGACCGAGATTGAAAAGTGTCCACTGCCTCTTTTCTTTCAAATTCCATAGAGAAAGAGTCTGAAGATAAAAAGCAATATTACAAAGCTAAGTATATACTAGCTCTCTCCTTATCTCTCTGGTTTTTTTGAACTAGTGGTGGTTAGAGAGAGAATTCTATGAATGTAAAGGACCAAAACCCATTAAAAAGAGATTCTAAAAATCTTCAACAGAGAGCAGAGCAGAGCACATAGCAGAGAAGATGACAAAATAACAATGCAGCCCCGTGATAAGGTGTGGGTTGCTTTTTTCTCTCTTTCAGAAAGTACACTCCAATCAATCACTAACAAGCTGATCTTGTGCCCACATAATTTACAATAATGCCACAATAATACAGTAAAGGACAATACATATAACATGTGTATCAATGACATCTACAAGGTCAACAGTAAAAAATAGAGGCTTGAAATCAAAATTTGGGCAAAAAGGTTGCTTAAGTTAAACAGCATATCTATAACACTAACCTGCCAAGACAAATCTATTTAAATATGTTAACAAAATGTTTGTGTTTTGGAATTAACACACCAAACAAGAGTTGCAACATTAAACTAAGTGCAAGCAATTTAACATGATCACCGACTTCAGCACATGCATGCTACAGATGTTTAGAGAGAGAGAGGATGGAATGTTATGATTTCAAGAACAAATGCATAAAATAAAGCATCAAAGAGTTCTTTAAACAATTTTAATAAGGAAGTAAATAATCAACTTTTGTGCCAAATAATGTTCTATGATGTGGCTATACAGCAGAACTACTCACAACTCACAAGAACATCATTTCCCTTGCCACCATACACTTTTAGCTCCAAAAAATTCAATAGCAAGAAGTGATCACAGCTAATATGGCTTGATCTATCACCCCCAGGAAGGAAGAGTTTTCCGCATCGTAGGGCTCTATGGATTTCATGCCATGGATCAGCTCTTTGGGCTTCATTGCTGTACAAGTGTAACTGTGTAACTGGACCAAGCTTGCTTTTCCATTTGTCAATAGAAGTGACAAACTCATATTTGAAAATCAATATTGCAGTTATCACGCTCTTCTGCAGCCTCAATTTTCGATAAAATTGAGGGTTGCTTTGAGAAAGGAGATGCTGAGACAGTGTTCCTGAGGTTTTTGGGCATTTCCTTTGGCGGGTTTCTACTTTTTGCATCGTCTCCATGATTCGATAGTAGTGACTTTATCTTGGCTTGAGTCCGAGCAACTGGCTTCTCAATTCCCTTGTCATGATGAAGAGATTGTGCTTCTATTTAATACAAATGAATATAGTAAGTGAGACAAAGTAGGTTAGTTTTTAAGGAAATGAATACAACAAAAAGAAAGGGCAAAGCATTGCTGTCTGAACATGCATTTGTAAAGCAAAACAACAAAAATAATAATGAGCATGTATATGATCAACACCTCCCTTTGCATGATTTTGCTCCATAATCTTTATATTTGAATAAAACCCATTTAAATAAGATGTGACTCACACTCATTTTGAAAAGCTATAACTAACTATGCATAATCATTTCAATTTTCAAATGATAAATCAGAGACAATAGTTTGCATTCACGTTTCTACAGGAAATCAAACATCCTCTGACAAGATACAGCTACTTGCGAGCTGAATGAAGAGAGGATTGTAGGTTGCAAATCCATATACTGGGAATATTAATGAACCATTAAAGGATTTAACTAGAACTGACCTTCAGTTTTTATGGATGAATTTTTCCTCACTGTGCTTGACTTATCACGCGTAATGCATAACCATTTCCTATCTTCTTCATAATCATGTTCTGACACAACAGGAATATGCCAGTGGCCTTTCTCCGATTCCTGCAAATAATAAGTTCAAATTACAAGTTGTTCAGTTTATACCGTATTCTGCTGGTTGTGAGTTGACAGCACATATCGTAAAGACATTCACCCATTTGTTACATATAAATAGACATCAAAATATGCTAGAAGCTAAGCTGATATGAACCTGAATTACGATAGAACAAGAAGGCGGCATGTGAAAAAGTAGACCAGAACCAGAAGAACTGAATCGCACCTAGAATTACAAAAAGGTAAATAACTTGTTAGGACAATTGCATTATAATCTTATACAAGATAATTAACAATTATTGGTTCAAGAGTTCAAAATATAATTAGAACAACTTATTGTGATTACAAGAGACGAGAAATAAATGACGATAATGACAAGCTTAACATATACTATTGAAAAAGGCTACTAGAATGTATGGACCTCTGTTTGTATCTACTTACTTGATGCCTTTCCTTCCATTTGGGAAAGAAGTCATTTCCTAAAAGTTGAAATATATGATCTCTCATCTCATCATTGGTTACAATCAAGCCCTTGCACTTTATAGCTGCATACAACCAGTACCTGAAGCAGAGGTTATGATACAGTGCACTTGAAATAAATGCACAAGTAATACATGTAGCAGGGGTATATATAATTGCAATGTATTATTTTCTCACCAATCATCATTTGATCCTGTAGGTGTTGCATACAGAGCATCAGCAGTTCTCCACTTTTCAGTCAATGTTCTGTTTTTTGTTTCATTCATCTTGGGCCCAAATATGCGCCTATTATGCAAAACTATAAGCGGCCATTTCTTTGAAAGAAGCTGCCGACATATTCCATTCGCAACACTGTTGACCTAAGGAAAGTGAAGGCAGTAAGGCACTATATGAATAAGGCATAAAACAGTAAGATATTGCTTTAGGCATTTTGAATCCCCTTCACTTCAGTCATTGTATAGCATACCTTTGTTGGCATAAATCTCCCTTCACTGAGAAGACCTACATTAGCGCCATCTACCACTGCTTCAAAGGGTCCATAATCATCAAGCCATTTCTGCGGAAGTGAAATAAACAATAAATTTATTCTTTCAACATGAATGTTTCTAAATGTAATATTTATTATAAATGAGCACACTATCAAATATCAATCTACTTCCTATCATACTTGAAATTTCTGAAAGCTTGAATTTTTCTCCTTCTTTATAGCTATCGAAGCAACAGATTCGGCGAAATTCTCTGTCTCTACAGGATCAAGGTCAATGGTGGCCAATTTTTCTCCGCAGCATCTACAGATACCATCAGCTCCAACAACAGTATCCACAACGACCCACTTTCCTTTTCCTAACCAGCCTTGCCCATGCCAGCCTCCACCTCCATTTACAATGGCTTCTTTTATCAATCTATGATCCAATCTTGTTTTCCCCACTGTTGAAGCTTCCTTGCTCTCAAACCATTTCACAATCAAATTTGCGGTAGATGATGAGACCTTCCTTACACTTGTTCTTAGTTTATGTAGCAAATAATAAACTTTGTCACCTCTTCCAGCTCCTACACTTACTCTTAAGAGTGCCTCGAGTTCTGGTTCTTCAGGATGGACACCGTGCTCCAACATGTGTTCTTCAACAACAAATGCTTTATCAACATCTCCACTATTGCAAAACACAAATAGAGCAGGACCATATGACCGCAGTCTAGGGTTTATTCCCATTGACTTCATTTGCTTCACCATGTCAAAAGCCATATCGCCATTACCCATTGACATAGCCATTCTAGCTAAAGAGGTCAGGATAGCTTCATTCGCCGGGACCTTATCTAAGCACATCCTCTCATAGATCTCATATCCCCTTTCCATAGCATACTTCTTGACATCTTCACTCAAGCATATTTTATCATCTTTAAGAGTTGAATCATCACGACCGTCATTTTGAACACGAGTAGAAACATTAGACGATTCCTCTAAGTTCTTCTTCTCATTGGAAGAGCCATCCAAATTATGAGACCTATTATCATTAGATGCATTATCATTCGAAGTCCGATTTCCTCTCCCACTTTTAGCTGGCCACGTAGCACCCACAGGCACAGCTGCAGAAGAACAAAGATATAGAATCACAGCATAATGGTACTGTTCCAACTTAATTCCTTCTCTCTGAGCCATATCATAGAACTCAATTGCACCCATGACATCCCCATTTTTCGAGCACATATCCAATGTAGTTTTCAACAACCTAACTTCCGGGGACTCAATCCTTTTCGCCTTAGACCCTTTCCTTTTCTTCGTCTTCCTTCCCTTATTACCATCATCACCCCCTTTCTCGGTTTTTTCCTCTTTCTTATCATTAACTGCTAAACTACCCATATTTTCCAAAGATTTTACTGTAACATCCTCATTTTTAGAGCAAGGCCTAGAACCCTGATTTTTATTTTTGGCCCAATCCTTCAAGCTTATCTTTTCAGATTTATCCTCCTCCAATACTGAACTAACAAGGGTTTCCATGGATTTCCTGTCGACCCTTTTCTCTTTAGACCTAGAAGAAGAAGACCCAGAACCATTTCCTTTTCTAGTTCTAGAATTAACGATCTTTGCAGAAGATTCATGGTCTGTAGTAGACAACTTGGATTTCGAAACTGTGTGGCTAATATATTCAAATTGGTAAAATGGTGAAAGTTTATGTGTGTGTTTAGGAGATGATAAAGAGAGGAACTGCGAAGAACATGAGAATCTAAAAGCGGAAGCATTGAGAGAGCACTTACATGGGAAGATGAGTTGTTGCTGCATATTGATGAGCCTAAAGGAAACATAGAAGGAGGTACTGAGTTCCTATTGGATATATCTGGGTCTATCTGTAAATAATAGAATTCTGGATAACTTTTGTGATAAAAACTGTAATAAAATAAAAAAATGGATTTTGTGCATGCATCTTATATGTGCTTATCTGATTATTCGTGTGCAGCTATTTTGAAGAGACAATTGTCTCACTTGCAAAAAATCTCTAGGCGAGAAGAAATATATGAGTAAATTACCAGATATTGTAATTGTCATTCTCATAACACGACATATGATGAGCGGTATTTGACAACCCGGTTTCTTTTCCTCCAAGGTTCTCACTCGGTCCAAATCTTGTGGCTTTTCACGGACCTCCTCTTCGACCTTGTCCAATCATGCTGCTTATTCCAAGCCCAACATCATCCCCACCAAGAGCCTCCTCCTCCTGCTCCGGGCTTTTCAGAGACTCGTTACTCAAGCTTAGTTGTTGCGTATCGTACTTTGAATTTGGGTAGATCGCTTAGTTTGGTTTGTCAAAGTCCTGAAGATTAGATTATCAAAAAGCTATGTGATATGAACAATTAGAGTGTTCCTCAGCCGGCTTGATTGGTTTTCTTCCATCATTCCCTCATCAGCTCTCTTTCAATTTTGCTTGTTTTCATCTTTTGGAGCTGTAAATTTTTGTTTCTTCTTTGGTGTTAGTACTTGTTTTTCCCTTCTTAGCAATTCTTAATAAAGTACATTTTGCTGATAAAAAAAATACGACACACAAAAATGAGATGAGTTTGGGCTTAATCATGCCTTGTTTGTGTTGAGCGTCTAAAACACGTACACACGATTAATTAGTCGGATAGTAACACGCACAATTAAGGGTACAATTGTACATAATGTGCTGGGTGGTATTTGTGTCAATCGTGTCATGTCAAAACGAACCATTCCATTATCGAGTTAACCGTGTCATGTTCGTGTTGGGTGGTGCACACTCACACAACCTTCTACACGCCATATACAAATTGTCAACTCTAGTTGAACTTGTATATATTTATTGGTAGGTTCAAAAATATTTGTCAGCGTAAAAATATACGCGAAATTGGACTTACAGACTATTACCAGTTAAATTTCATGCATTTATCAATGAGAAAACTAACATGTTATTATAAACAAATGCTATGAGAGTCCAGCTTCAATCAACAAGCATCATGACCATATAGAATCAACATGAACCAAGCTAATCAAATATGAACCAACACTTTGCATCTTGGATAGAAAAGAAATATAAGTAGAAACTCATCCAGCCTCCTGGAGATGAAACATTCAGAAAATAAATCTCAAATTGTACAAACTGAAGAACCAACTTGCATCTATTAAGGCAGATGTTCCTTTAAAATGTCAGACAATAATTCAAAAAAATGTTGTCTCTGGCCCAAAATTCCTATCTGCCTTGAGAGAACTCGCTGCATGTATAGAAGATTGTCATAAAGGCATTGAAATACCTGCAGTACGGGGAAATGAAAATAGTATTATGGTTTGTCACATAAGGCACAATGCTCGTCGTGCTTCTATCTAGATCGATCAAATAATCAAATTACAACTATATCGCATTCATATAGCATAAGCATAATTCAGTCAAATGTAACAGTTGTACAATGCAATTGTGTCAAAAGCATAAAGAATGACAAATGAGTATCCACACAAAGCTCCATTTAGCTGTACGGCAAAATTACATCCGAATTCCCAACAGAAGTAACACAAACAGAACTACCAACAACAACATTGAAATACTGCGCAGTCGCTCTACGATAAATCATTTTAAGTTTGCATGACAGAATTGATAAAATAGTTTGCATGACAGAATTGATAGAATCTACCCTTCAAAACAGAAGTTCGTATATTCAGGCCCAGCACCAATAATCAACTTCCACACCATTTTTTATTATAATATATAATAAATAAATAATTTCCATACAAACAAGGAGCTACTTTCACAGAAGCACAGCTTAACATGGCCAAACAAGGAATGTTACAGTAGTACAAGGATTAGAGCTGAAAATTTCGATAATATATTACAATTTTCCTTAGAAACATTAGCTTCCACTATTTAGACAAGCTAATACAGATATTATTCATTTCATCCTTAATTTGGTCTGCCTAATTGTCTATCTAACAAGTAACAATCTTCCTCGGATCTCTATGTATATATATATATGTGCCAAACAAGCATACAATCGTATTAAAGAACAAATAATCACAAAAGACTTCATGGATGACCAAGAGTGGCTAAGTATATTAATCCTACTTGATTGAATGCATATGAAATATATCTGGGTTGGCAATCAACATAACACCGGTTTGAGTATGTATTTGTTCAGTAAGATTAGCAAGCGCATTTGGGATACTATCATCATTCAGCACCCTGTTTCTCACTAAACATAACAAATTCTGATCCAAATGCACAAATTCTTGATACCCGTTTCTAAACACAAATTCTGATCCAAATGCATTTCTGCTTTGTTGTGTACTCTATAAAATTAACCGATGGAGCGTGTGCTAAGCTTCTATCCACTATCTCCAAAACAAACACAGGAAGTGGTTCTTTGATTGCACTAACACTGAACACAAGTACACAACAAACCTATCTCAGCAGAAATATTGGATTAACTTGTCAAACCAGTTGCAATTTCCATTTAGTGAGAGCAATTCAAGTCTAACACATTGCACTATAAAAAAGAAACAATAATTGCACAAAACACACCTTGAGGAACCAACCCCCAGCTCTGAGACTCTACTGGCAAGCTGGACGTCAATCGCGCCGAGGCAATTGCACTGTGCAATGGCAACATAGTAACCAAGCTGCTCAGCTCCACTGGTAACCTAACAAAAACAGCACACATTACAGCTATCAGAAGATGGCATCTAGAATTTAGTCTTTTTCATGTGTAACCCCCAAAAGCAACCAATTTCAAACATTTTTTTCTCACCAACCAAACAGAAGGTAAGGACAGAAAATTGAGGGGAGGTCTTACCGGGAGAGGCGAGAAATGCGTCGAGAAGTCGCAGGAAGTTCAGATTGAGAAGCTGATTGGGGTGGAGAAAATGATACATTTTTAATCTTCAGAGACTGTAATCGAGACGCAAACCTAGACACGGCCCGTAACGACGCCATTGCAGGATTTTCAAAAACTGCGAGGGTTTGGTTTTGTAAACAAGACTGGAACTTGGGAGTGTAGCGAAGCGAAGTGGGGTTATTTTAGTGAATTTTGTAGACTGTGGGGCACTTCGGTCACCGACCAATGAGCTCTCGGAGAGTCAGAGATGGCTCGACGGAGTAGCTTTATTTTAGTTCTTGAGTTGAAAACTACAAAAGTTTGGGAAACAACTCATACTCTCAACATGGTTTTTAGTTGACTGATGTTCATTTTATTTTTACCATGGTCACAGTGGCGGAGTCAAGGGGCGGTTGGGTGTGCCGCTGTGCATGTCAGTCTCCCAGATCTTTTATATATTAATAAAATCTAATATTTTTATTAGAAATGTCTTAATTATGTGGAAGCAATGCCTATTTTTAATCTTGAGATTCTTGGTTCAAACATTTCTTTTATTATTTTTTTTGTTATTTGAACTTTTTCAGTTTTTCGTGCCCTCTATTGAACAAGTTTCTAACTCCGTTATTGCCGGTAGAGATAATATTTCTTATAAATTTTTGTGTCAAGATTTTGTTTGGTAACACTTTTGTATATCCAAAAGTTATTACACATTAAAAAGAGTGTCAATGACAAAGACAAAAATTAAATATATTGTTTGCTTTCACATAAGTTTTAAATTATGTATGCAATGGTGATGAAGTTTCTATAAAAAAAAAATTTAAGCTTATGGCATTAGAAGTTAAGTGATAATTATTTCATATTCTAACCATGCATTTACTTTATGAGTTATAGTGGACATTTTTTTTATACTCATATACTTTTAATCATTTCATAAAACTAATTTTGTATTTTGATTTAAAAGATCTTTCATTATTTTTTATTATAAATCATCATAACTTTTAAAAATTATTTTAAAGTTAAGTCTAACTTTTGATAAATGTTACAAAACAAGCTATAATATAATAGTGTTATCAAACACACACTATTGAGATAGTGTGGCTCCTAACAAAATAGAGTTGTCTAATAAATGCAAATAACTATAAGTCAAAAAGGTCATCTGCCTATAACTATGGAGATATCTATTGGGCTAATTGTATTGGATAAATTTCAATTTCAATATTTGATTTTCTTAAACGGACTATAATGCATTAATTTTCAATCACTCACTCACTCAAAATAGTGTTTTAATTTAATTTTGAGAATTTTGTTTTGTTTTATATCGTATATGTTTTTTTTCTTCATATATTCACTATGATATGTTAATTGTAATATATTTAATTTTTTTTCTTGTAGAAAGAGCAGATTATTGAAAAGACTCCAAAAAAGTGTTCAAGAAAAAAGAAAAACTCCAAAAAATATAACTTGCATAAAGAAAAGTTGTACACGCCAAAGTTTGCATTCACATCCATATGATCCCTCCTCCTATCCACCACGTGTTACACGTAAGCATGCGTCGCTGTCCACGACCCGCCCACACGCGATTCACCACCTGCATCTTGTCCAGTTAATCCACATATATCTATTATCCACCGTTACATTTCCTTACTTTCAAATCGAACTCGCGACCTTAAAAGAATGGACGGTATAGATTAGCGAACACAACTGTAGCGCGAAGTAGCAGATAGGATTAGCTGACGACTCGCGAGTCTCGAGCCGCCGAGGCAAATGCTAGGGGGATGGTTGGTGGAGTCAATTCCACACTCAATTATGAAATAAATAGACAAACAGCTAATCATTTTATCTGATCACTGCATTTTCATTTTTCAGTTCATAGCTTCGTCTTCTCCAATTTCACGATCCAAAGCAAAAACCCTAGTTTCTGTGTTAATCGAGCAGAAGTAGCCATGGCAGGCGTTCGAGTTACCATGGAGGTCGGTAGTGACGGCGTTGCAGTGATGACGATCCACAATCCTCCGGTTAACGCCCTAGCCATTACACGTAAGCTCAACACAGCTCTTTCACAGTCTTTAGAATTATTATTGTTGTGCGTTTATGTGTTGAATTGATGAGCTGAGCTGAGCTGTGGTGGTTTCTGGATTTTGATTTTCGCAGTTCTGAAGGGATTGACGGAGAAGTTTGGCGAGGCGGTGAGGAGAAATGATGTTAAAGCTATCGTTGTCACCGGTATGTTAAGATAATTGGATTGTTGTGACTTTTGATTGATTTCGTTTTTTTGCTGTTTGATTGAGGAAATTTGAATTGTAGTTGATTTCATGATTTTCTCAATTGTTTAATTGAATTCCATGGATCTGTTTCTCTGATAATCTTTGATTTGTTGTTAGAGCTGTGTGGATCTGTATGTCTGAAGTGCAAGTTTTTTAAACTGGAAATTTGTAAATGTGTCATCGGTGTTAATTTGTATTTTTTTGGTTATTGAAGGCTATGGTGGAAGGTTTTCTGGTGGTTTTGACATCAATGTTTTTCAGAAGATTCACCAGAACGGTATGTGTTCAAAAACTGTACCATGTGCTTTTGAGCTGATCATATTTTCTTTTGCTCATGTTATGGACTTTTAATAATTTACTGTGGTTACTTTTGTCTTCACAGGGGATATTTCACTCTTACCTGATGTGTCTGTTGATCTAATGGTCAACATAATTGAAGGTTCCTGAACTCGTCACTATTTAAGTTGGTATGTAAGATTAGTTTTTCTGGATACCTGATACATATTCTTTTTTATTTAATAACTTTAGATTGCAAGAAGCCTGTCGTTGCTGCTGTATCTGGACTGGCTCTTGGGGGTGGCTTGGAATTGGCAATGGTTTGTGTTTTCCTCTTATCAGTATCATTTTCTGGTTCAACTTATTCCATGAATAGTACTGTAAAAAAAACAATTTTTTTTTTTACATTTTCCACTCCACTGTATGCAGGGGTGCCATGCCCGCATTGCCACCCCTAAAACTCAACTTGGCCTGCCGGAGCTGTCACTTGGAGTAATTCCAGGATTTGGAGGTACTAGTGCTTCTTTATTATTTATATATACGCAATGCATGCTATGTGTTGATTCTGTTAGGTTTATGTACCAGTGATGAAAGAGTTTATGCTGTTTGAACTTGACTGATTGTTGTTGATATGGTAACTCAACAAGGCACACAGCGGCTTCCAAGGCTCTTAGGGCTGTCCAAAGCTATTGAAATTATGCTAGTAAGAATTTGAATATGCACCCCTCTCCATTTTTTTATTCCTATTACTAACTCCCTCCTCGCCACTACACATTGAAAAACCTAACTTGGAGCCATATTTTGTTCGGTCCGGTTTCAAGTTTAGTTATGCTGATTCAATTTGCAATACATAATGCACTTGCAGTCATCTAAACCAATCATGTCCGAAGAAGGGCACAGGCTAGGTCTTATTGATGCTCTTGTGCCTCCTGAGGAATTGCTGAAAGCCTCTCGGCTGTGGGCTATAGACATTGCTGAAGGGCGCAAACCTTGGATGCGATCGCTTCACAAGACAGATAAGATTGGTTCTCTGTCTGAAGCACGTAACATATTGAAAATTGCACGTCAACAAGCCAAGAGGACAGCCCCAAATATGCCTCAACACCAAGCATGCCTTGATGTGATTGAGGAGGGCATAATTCATGGAGGATATAATGGGATTTTGAAGGTATTTCCATTTTCAGAGTTGCTATGTTCTTAGACAGGGCCGTTCTTGTGCTTGTGGTTTATTACCACTAGGAATGAGATGTTATTGTAGTTATGACATTATGCCAGACTCTTGTTCTGGGGAGTTCCAGAATGGCTTTTTATCTGTATTTGACTGAAGGTTAATGATCTGTTTATTCATACAAGCTAATAGACAAGATTCATTGCAGGAGGCAAAAGTCTTCAAGGAATTGGTCTTGGCAGATACCTCAAAAGGTCTTGTTCATGTCTTTTTTGCACAGCGTTTAACATCAAAGGTACAATTAGTGGTGCAATGATCTCTGTGGTTCTTTTCTCAGCATTATGCTTTCTCTTTGTGCAAAGATTTGTACACCCTCATCAAAGATTTCTACTTCTGCATTTTTTCTTCAAAAAAAATCCATAATCTGTTCATCCATCTATAAATTTCATGATGACATTCTGTTCATGTAACCTTTTTTCTCATGTCATTTTAACATTGATAGGTACCTAATGTCACTGATGTTGGGCTTAAACCAAGGCATGCAAAGAAAGTCGCTGTCATTGGTGGAGGTTTGATGGGTTCTGGCATAGCTACTGCTCTTCTTTTGGGAAATATATCTGTTCTTCTCAAGGAAATCAATCCTGAATATCTTCAAAAGGGGACAAAAATGATAGAAGGTGATTTCTTCATTTTTTAATTGTTGAGATTAATAATGTGATCTTTTTCATTTAGTTACAATTGCTTTCACTTAGGAAAACCGACTATGAGGAAAAGAATGAGAAGATTATATTTCCAATTATCATACATCCGTAAATATATTGCTGAATATTTTTACAATATGTTGTAGCACTTTAGCTGTGTATTTTCATAACAGGAAATATTCGAGGTTTAGTAGCAAGGAAAAAGTTGTCTCAGGAGAAGGCTGACAAAGCCCTGTCAATGCTTAAAGGTGTATTAGATTACTCTGACTTCAAAGACGTGGATATGGTCATTGAGGTACACTGTCTCAAGTTTCATCTTCCATATTTTGAAGTTTAAGCTGTTACATTCCATTATTTCAGTAAATGGGACACCAGCAAATACATTGTACATTTTGGACAAACAGGAGTTATTGTGAGCATTAAATACTCACTGTCACTCATAACACCTCTTCAGTTTACTGTGCTATGGTTTGTAAAGATACTGTGCATGGATTGATGAGCAAGTTTTTTTTTAGTACTCTCTGATTTTTTGTGTGTAAAGTATAAGGCCTACTGTTGAAGGTCATTAACACAGTTATTCCCAATTTTCAGGCCGTTGTTGAGAATATTTCGCTGAAACAAACAATATTCAGTGAAATTGAGAAGATCTGCCCTTCCCACTGTATTCTGGCAACAAACACATCCACCATTGACCTTAATGTAATTGGAGAAAAAAATAGATCTAAAGATCGCATTATTGGAGCACACTTTTTCAGGTTATTTGATGTGCATCCCGCTCTTTTAATATTTACTTTGATAAACAAGAAGCTTATCATGGTCTTTCTGGTTTAGTGTATTCATTTAATTAGTTTAACTGGAATGAGTATTGGAGTAAATGAACCACCTTTATATTCCCTTGATCAGATAGATTACATTACCATCAAAAACTCTTTTCTGAAGGTTAATCTTGGAGGCCTATAATTCTTGACCAATTTGACATATAAACTAGCATAGATTATTAAATTTTCTCCCCAGTTATATTAAGAGTTTCAGATATTTCTCCACACTCAAGTGATTGACGACCTGTGGCTTTCCGGTTTATAATTTTATTTGAACAGGATAAAAACAATGCAGTATCTATATTAATTATTTCTTGCATATAAAATCACTCAAAATTACCTATGAATAAGCACATTTTCTACTATTTGTTTGAGGGGGTTAAAAGTAGGGTGTATATATTCTCCCTTTATTCAAACAAAAATGACACTTTTGAATAACACTACTCTCGAAATGCCTATTTTGATTCTGGATATATGTTTCATATTCTCATTGGAGCTCAAATAACATTTTCAAATCCTAGTTGTCTTTCGGATATTGGATACACAACTTCATTGGATTATATTTCAGCTGTGTATGGTACTATGGTTATGGTATTTTTTAATTTGTCATTTGAAATGATAGCATGATAGTAGAGGCATGCCTTCCTGGATTGATCTTTTAGTATTTTTGTCATTTGTACAAGTAATTTGTCATTTGAACTGTTCAGACAACAAGATGCTTCATATTAAGAATTGCTGATCATAAACGCACATTTTGGTTCCTGACATTGATATTGAACAAACAGTCCTGCTCATATAATGCCTCTTCTGGAGATCGTACGGACAGAGAAGACGTCTGCCCAAGTGATTCTTGACCTCATGTCAGTTGGCAAGATCATAAAAAAGGTTCCAGTTGTGGTAGGTAACTGCACAGGCTTTGCAGTCAATCGTACGTTCTTCCCATATACACAAGGAGCAATGATCTTGCTCAATTTAGGTGTGGACTTGTTCAGAATTGACAAAGTAATCAGCAATTTCGGCCTTCCTATGGGACCTTTCCAGTAATCTTCTTCCCTTGGAAACATATCTACCATTTGTGTTACTTAATTTGTATATATGCATTTAATGTAGCATGTCTTTGCCTTGTTTAACTTTATTCTTTACACATGCATATGATGAAGAGGAGTTGATTACTAATTGCAAGATGTGGTTGGGATAGATTTTAGGTTCAATTCTTGTCGGTCACAAAATGAGTCACTTCTTGAGGGTATTTATAGAGATACAATGAACAAAGCTTCTTTTATGGGTTGTAGGCTTCAGGACTTAGCTGGATATGGAGTAGCCATGGCAGTTGCAAAAGAATTTGCAAAATCATTTGCCGGACGTACATTCCATTGCCCAATAGTTGATCTTTTGGTGAAAGACGGACGAAATGGTATTTGCCTAGTTGTTCAGGTTTAATGCTATGTCTATTATTCGGGCTTATTGAATATTTCTTGTATTTCAGGTAAAAACAATGGAAAAGGATATTACATTTATGAAAAAGGTAGCAAGCCAAGACCTGATCCTTCTGTCCTACCAATCATTGAGGAGTGTAGAAGGCTGACCAATATAATGCCTGGTGGAAAGGTATGATCTTTATTTATTTTTAAGAAAATGCACTTCTCTATGTTGAATTTATTGGATGGAGACTTTGTGCAAGCTCTGAGGCGTATACTTTTGCCTCAGTCTTGAAGAGTGCCTAATGTGTTTCCTGGACTCTTGTTACAGCCCGTACATGTCACTGACCAAGAAATCGTGGAGATGATACTCTTTCCAGTGGTGAACGAGGCATGCCGTGTCTTGGATGAAGGAGTAGTAGTCCGAGCTTCAGACCTGGACATTGCATCTGTTCTTGGAATGAGTTTCCCATCTTATCGGTCAGTGCTTTTCTAACTATCTAGATCAAGCTTTAAATATTGATCTTCATATTCTTATTGTGAACTTTTTCCATTTGCTTATGCCCTCAAGGCCTTCCATGTGATGCATGGAATTTCTGCTACCGTGTAGTGCTAGGGCATCCAAATTTTCCTAGTAGTCTTTTCCGTACTTTGCAAGTTTTTCCACAACAATTGTGAGGTTTTGGTTACTGTATGCTAATAACATTTTCCCGAAAGGCTTTATTGCACACATGCTATGTTTATGAATTATATGGGTGAGACAGTTACGCGCAACTAATCTTAGGTGTCTTGCAACCTGCCATGTTTTTATTTTGGTATTGTTAGACGGTTGTTGTGTCCAGTTGAGTTGAGTACAGCTAATTCTGAGTTCAGTGACCATATCTTCAGATTCCGGAAAATATTCTCTTACTTTCCTGCTATCTAATTGCCTTGTGAAAAAGTAGTCAAAAGCATATTACCAGACACTCGACTCAAAGCAATCATTTTTTTTTTTTTTGCAGGGGTGGGATTGGCTTTTGGGCAGACAAAGGCGCCCTTACCCAGGTTTAACAAAGCCTCAAGAAGTGGTCCGAACAATATGGCAGCTTCTATACACCATCAAGATTTTTGGAAGAAAGAGCAACAAAAGGCGTACCATTGGTAAAATTCCTATGCGCTCATCAATTTCCTTTGATTCAATATTTGAGTGTCATAGGCTCAAAGTGTTTGATGCCCTATCACTGAAAGGTTGATTGGGTTTTGTCATCTGTTTAGTCTGTTACTTGTTGTGTCTTTGTAGTTTCGAAATTCATAGGAATCTATTACATTTGTCACACGTTATGTGGATTGGCTTATTATTGTTTGAACTTAATATTTATAACTTGTTATTTGTTTTCCTTTACAGAGTGCACCAGCTGCTTCATCTCCAGCTTCAAGATCGCGCATGTAGGCAGTAATTTTGTTTTGCCCAGAACTTGGGAAATAAATGCCGCATAATTGCGGCTTTGTAATGCTTATAGAATTCCAGAATCAAAATAATATTAGTAATAATAATTGATAACAACATATGGTTTGAGAATTTAGATAGATATAACTTATTAAGGCACTTTCTTTTGGTCCCTTTTGTTTGTCAAATGTTATGCTGTTTATTTCCAGCATTTAAGTTTGAGTTGTTTCCAAACCAGCTTGTCTTTTCCTTTCTTTGTTCCTGTTATCATTTTCGTATCAAAGTAAATATACATGTCATCGTTTTGTTTAGTTGTCTAAATCTTAATCATAAACCCTTTGGCCTAATTCAATTTTATCTTCAATAATTAATGATCAATTTTTGTGCTTTTTGGCCATTTTCTTTTCATTGGGATGTGATTACCCAACTTAACGTTTCATTATCAAATAATCAAAACTCCCCAAGTGTTTGCTCCTCAAATGGCCAACCCTGCACGGGTTCGGCCAAAGGCAGTTTAATTAGAGGTATTCTCGTGGATACTTCGAGAACTTCCTCTCGTCCGCACCCTAAACTTGCAAAACAAGGCTTCATATAGTTGAAGCCTCCACAGACTACACCTTGTTTCAATTTAGAATAAAATCATGCATGAACTCAAAATACAACTGAATCACTCTTCCTCACGAATCCTTCAGAACAACGGTTAAAAATGTCTCCTGTTCGATAGCTTTTCTCTGATTATCGATCTGGTTTAACTAGCTTTTCTCTCTTCTTCCCTCTATCTTCTCTTGGTGTTTGTACTTGTAATGTAAAGAGAAAAAGAATGAACAATGGACTAGAGACTAACGTCTCAATAGAGTCGCGGTTATTAGAGATCACATGAACATACCCAAGAAGCACCATATAACAACTAGAAAACACATCCTAGCACTAATCTAAATCAGTACTAGAAGCAAATGGCTGAAAAAGTAGAAGAAAGCCTTGCCAAACAACGTGAATAAAGCCACAATACAACATTTACCATATGTTATATAACGACAAGCTATGAACAAGCAAGCTACATCTCACAAAGAACACGACGAAGAAAAAGAAACAAGATCCTCTTGTTACTTGAGACATATTCCGTTAAAATTTTAGAAACTGCTCACTGTTTGTGGAATTGTTAACAGATCAAGAGACTCCTACCATCTAGTGGGACAATTTATGATGTCATTAGCATTTAATAGTGTAAGTGACATTTGATCGATTTCGAGGCTCTGCAATTTACACCATCTGTGCTCAAAGCCTCGAATTCAGGCTATGGCTGGAAGGTTAAATTATAAATATTTGTAACTTAACAAACAAATCAGATCCTATTTGGTTCTAAACAATGAGGCCCAATGATATTTGGATGCTGCATATGGGACAACAAGCCAGAATGAACAACGGCTTAGTATTACAGGGATGCGAGCTAGCATACCTTGGGCTGATCTTTGTGCTAAAATCTCTTTACATGTCCTTTTCGATCTTTGGTTTAATATCTCCATTTTCGGGGAGGGGTGGAACTTTGGGAAGAATGTCGTTATTAGAGGCAGTCACTGGATGCAAGGTTTTGGATGTCGGTGGGATGACAGAGCTTGCAACACCATTACTAACAGGTCCTTGTTGATGCACTGTTTCTGATTTGGCATTTGTTGTACCATTGTTAGTCGGGTCTCTTTGACTCCCTATCTCAGCTCTGGCAAATGACGAGCACTTTGTTTCTGTAAATGGATATGGAAAACATCAGTATATCCCAATATGGCATGAAACACGTCAGTAAAAAACAAACAAAAAAGATCATATCAACCTAAAGAGTCTGATCATTTGACACTGGGGTAAGTTTTACTAATAATGCCTTGATCTATTTCAAATCAAACAAATAACATAGAGACACTTTCTTAGTGTACAAACTACACCTTAAATTCATTTTCCTTAAATACTTCAATTAGTCTCTTCTCCGCAAAATTTACTCACTCCAAAATGCAAGTTAAAACACAATTGAACTCAAATCAGAGGCCAATCTTTGGACTCTCTTTAACATTTCACCAAATCGTAAGATCAATGATCTTTCCATGAGCCTACAATTTCCAAACCATCCAAACAAGTAACAACACTAAAAACTAGATGAATGATCTTCTCTGCAATACTGGCGACAAATTAGCAATTCATGACAACTTCAAAAGCAATAGAGACTAGAGAGGTGGGAATCTAGAACCAATCATCATAACACCAGGTACAATGAAAATAATCCCCGTTCAAATATTTATGTATGGGCAGGAAGAGAATTCCATGCAACAGCCAGTAATCAAATCAAAACATTCTTCTCTAAATTATTGGATTCAGAGGTCCAAAATTTTCTTCATAATGAAGCTTCCACATTGGGAAGCTTACTTCATAGCAAACTAAGTTTTCATTGGATACTAAGTAAAATGCAAAAGTTAAGAGCAGATGAAGGTGACAAGCAGAGAACAATGTGGGGAAAAGAGTCTCTTTTTAGGCAAAAGATAAGAGAGCGAGACGTCTCAGCCGAAGGGTTATTGGCCGAGACTCAAACACTTGTAAAACCCCTTGGATCCGGCGGCACAAGTTCATTGGGGCAATGATAAGGTGTCATCCTCTTATTGGCTTGACTCGCGGTCAACCCATACTAGAACGGATGAGATTTTTTTTCTTCTCAAAAGATAAATAGTGAACTCCAAAAGGAATGGAGGAATGTACAACCTAATAATACGTAGGAGATACTCTGAACAACTTACACGTTCCTTCCAAGTTCAAATTTTTGGTTGTAACATCATTTAAAACTTGGCCTTCTCCGTTCACCTTCCAAGTTCCAACCAGTAATTTATAAAATAAAAAAATGGAGAGAGAAACTTGCCTTTTATTTCTCCAAAAGTGATGAGTCTATTCAGACAATCTCGAAGTTTTGTCAAAATGACCCTTTCCTGCTCTTGGTAGACTTCTGTTACACCATGTCCGCAAGAGATCTGTGAAGATGTGCTGCAGCCATGGCTCATTAACCCACTAGGGGAAGCAGCTGCCATGAACATTGTATCTTGTTCATCACACATCAAAGCCAAAGTTCCAGGAGACATTGGCCTTCCTTTTGGCACATCACCACCATCTGAACTGGAATCATCAGGGCCTAGTTTATCAGCCTGATTCCCACTTGAACAATCATCAGCCGCAGCTTTCTCAACATCAGATTCTTTTTGGGTTTTAGAACCGTCTACAGTTGATGAAGCAAGGGAAGTTTCAGTCTGATCATCTGCTCGCTTTTCTGTTTCATTTCTACTGTCTGGACATACAATTAGACAAATTTAGAACACCTACTTGGCCCAGTAAAGGTGCATGTTAATATTTCTTCTGCTAAACTGACTCAAAAAGTAGACAAAAGAAGCAAATTTACTACAAATAGATCAGAAAGTACAGTCTTTGAATGTTTTTGTCTTTAGATTTAACGGGGGAAAGAGCTGGTCATTGAACTAATAATATCCCGCTAACCATGGCCAACTGTTTGTTTCACAAGAACACAGGTTATTATTACCTTGGACTAGATAAGACTGTGGTGACAACAGAAAAAGGACATATTGATCATTAAATGCCGAAAATTTGAACAGGTAACCTTCAAGTTCTTTATACAAATATCATTATATACCTGCAAATGTTTTGGCAGCTTCCTGTGCTGCTACCACTAAAACTGAGCATAGCTCCTTCAAGTCCTGTGGTTGGATAATATCTGCCAAGAGAGACCTTCAACAATGAAATTCAAGTTAGTTCAAGAAACAAGTAAATTGATGAGATTTTGATAAAGATAAATATTTCACCTGTACGTAAACTTTGAAGGGCCTGATGCAGCAGTGTTGCCCATGCGAGCAACGGGGGAGGGAGACAGGGACGATGAGGGTGCTGAAGCTTTGATTTGGTTTGCCTGATAGGCATAAATAAATAAGAAAATTGACTCTTAGTATCAGCTTAATCTCCGAAAGTAGCATAAAAAGTTAGTGGTAAAGAACAGAAACAAAATTGAGCAGGCTTTGAGGAAATGAAAAAGGACTTTATTCCTGCTCTGTGAAGATAAGAAACGATATGCCAATTTGGAGGCAATCCATAAGTGTACTTCTCCCATTAAAGAATATTAGTCCCCTTTCATATGAAATATGTAAACAATAAGGCCAGGTTGTTTTATCACCAATCGTGTTTGCAATATGAATGATCATCAATTGATATACAACAACAAGCCATTCATTTATCTGGATAAAATTAACCGACACTATTCTTACCTGCTGAAACTGTCCAAGCCTATGAAAGGCTGGATCCTTCGCTGCTAGTCCAAAGAAAAGTTCCTGACCTTTTCTCTTCTTAGATACTGGAGGGGACGCATAGCCAGATGATCCAATTGCTCCAGTTATGGCTGCATTCGCTGCTTGCTGAATATATGCCAAGTTGTTAGCATGGTCTCCATGGAAGAGGGCCTGTCTCTCTTCACTTCCTTCAAAGTTCTTGCAGTCCACACATTTACAATTTTCAGAGCAAAGAATGTTGGCCTGGAAGCACTCACAGTACTTCTTGAGACACCCTGATTTCTTGCAATGACATCCTTTGTTGTGCTTTCCCAACATTAGAACTTCCCCGGCCTCCTCCTACATGTATTAACCAGTTCATATGCTTCCTCAAAACGACCAACAGATACTATTTAGACACTGAAGGGGCATTTAAGGCTTGACTCACATA
Organism: Pelargonium citronellum; assembly: GCA_036897665.1. Lineage (NCBI taxonomy): Eukaryota > Viridiplantae > Streptophyta > Magnoliopsida > Geraniales > Geraniaceae > Pelargonium > Pelargonium citronellum. Next base: position 23,244 of record JAYMSZ010000177.1, read on the forward strand.
CCCTACTATCCCGAGCTCCATGTGGGCTGCTAGCAATTTTTGGCCTGAATGCATTTGGATTGCGCTCTAAGGTAGCTTCAACAGCTTCTCGTCTGGCAGCCTCATTATCAACATTGTTGTAACAATTGACACAATTGCACCCGTCACAATATGTCCCAGATGCAAAGCACTCACAATACCTGTTACACTGCTAAAATTAGCTTCATCTTCATTACTTCCTAAGCAAACTATCATTATAGTTACTGTTGTGTATTGCTAAATTTTCCATATCAGGCAAAATGCTAAGCAATGATGTCAATTTCAAATCATGCCTAAAGGCTAAAGCTTCCTAAGTCATGAAGGCCCCCAACAAAACTTTTGGAGTTAACAATGATTGGCTTAATGAATGTAAGTGCATATTATTATTAATAATGGCTGGCACAATCAATATAATAGAATGTATCTATATTCTATTATTAGCTAATAATAGAGGCAGGGCAGATATAGAACTTTTGATGGTACAAGAAGTCATTTTACATGCTCAATGATACAGGTAAATCAACAGTATATGTAACTAAACATTTTGTGCTTATTTGTAATATAACCATTGGTTATTAAGAAAGTCAGGAATATTCAAACCAAAAATAGGAATCTCATTGTTTCTATTGCATTTGCCCATTTGTTAGTTTCTTATTATGCAACTCATTATCCTTGTTAGGATAATGCTTTGTTTTATGATCTTGTAACTTGTTCTAAGTTTCCTTCAATCAAGAACTGGTTCCAAAGAAAACAACATAAAGTACTATTAATGAAAGAAAGATAGATGTGCAAATACACTAACAAAAAAAAAAAACAAAATATTCTATTTATACCCAAACAAGTCAAGCAAACTGAGTATTAGGATAAGTTGTATTCAATTTCAGGCAACTTACAACCTTTGGAGTTTGGTTTGCTCAAGCATTAAGAGCAATCCAACGAGCACAATAACCACCTTATCTACTACATTGTCCTCTACAATCATTATGTAATGAGAAATTCAGGAAAAAACTTGAAGGCAACATGCAAGCTACCACACACAGAGAGAAAAGATAAATGACGTATTTCATTATCATAAATACATCATAATTTCAACATGGTACCTAACTAGCCTAATTATATGTTATTTTTCCTCTTATCAGATCCTCAAAGCAACTAAAATTGCACTTGCCAAGCCACTAGAATACATGCAAACTAAAATATATTCTTCCTTCCTTTTTTTCCTTTAACAATTATAGAATAGGTGAAAGTGGCCCCAATCAAAGCAATATAATAACATTGTGATATATACCCAAATAAATACCACAAAAGCTACCAATACAAATTCATCAAAACCACGTACAATGGCAAATTATCAAAGCATAACACATTATGAAATCACCAATTATATATATGCCATACCAAGAGCACAAACAGAGGAATAACAGACTTACAACTTCAAGCAGCGAGAGTGTTTACAGTTACACTGCTTTTGCCTTTTTGGAGTGCCATCTTTAACGTCAACGCTTGGTCTTGATCTCGATTTTGGAGATTCCGGTTTTCTAGAAAAGTAAAAAAAAAAAAATTGCGTTACTGCACTCAATTTGAGGTTGTCAATGAAGCTTTCACACATAGTGGCACATCGGTTAAGCAAATCCATGAGTGTATCATGTATGCACAAAAAAATTCTATAAACTGAGACCTGTTTTAACTTTCACTAACTATGTAAATTGATTTAATTTCAACAAGAACATCACTTTATATATATAGAAAATTGAGTATTCTAATTATCTAATTCCTAAATGAAATCAATGCTTAAATGAGGTGCTAATTATCTGAAATGAAGAACAGAGTTGAGAACAAAATGGCAAATGCTAGTGATCAACATGCAGATATTGTATAAACACAATATCAACTGACACAAAATTGCATTTTTTCTGTAAAAACACTGAAAATTCACAAACACTAAACCTAACTGAGATTAAAAAATTCTCCTAAGCAACTCACAGAGACAATTGCGCACAGTTCAAACTCCAAAAACCAAACCATCAAGCTAAAAACAAAATCACCAATAGAAACAACAAAATTGCAATAGCTCAAACTTACACAGCTCTCAATGCTGGATGTAGAACCTGCGGTTGGCTCTGAATCACCTTCTTCTTCGACTGAGGATGCTCCGGCAAGGCCAAACTCGCCGGCAACACCCCGAATACCGTCAAAT
>JAYMSZ010000178.1:0-25423 GCA_036897665.1 Pelargonium citronellum
AATATTTCAAAATTTCAGTTAAAGTTAACGGAATATTCCAAAATTTCCGTTAAAATTAACGGAATATTCCAAATTTTAGAATATTCCGTTATCTTTTAACGGAATTTTGGATGAAATAAAGTTTGGCATAGTTTAGGGTAGTAAATAGTTAGTTTCAATAGTTGAGGGTAACTAGGTGTAAAAGATATATAGTTGAGGCATAGTATGTGTAATTTTCCATTTTTCTGAGATAGATGAACTTTGTGGAAAATGTCAATTTTGTCCCTCAGCTATTCGTTTTATTTCGGATCGATACTCAATTTGATTTTTGTTTCAATTTGCCCCCTCGTTACCTATGCTGTTTGATATTGGTTCTCAAGCAATGTTATATTGTTTAAATTTATCCTATAATCCCGTTAAAAAAAAAAATTATGCAATATTTAACGGTTCCATCAAATTAGACTATTGTGGAGAATAAGAAAATTTGAAAACATGTTTATTGATATGACATTGAAAACATGTTCATTGATATGACAACGACGTGGAGTTTAGGTAAGCTAAATTTACGTACCGAACCATATGTGAACAAAATTGCATAACCGAAGAAATGTTAAGGCCTTGTGTTTTTCTTATCCTTAAATTGATGAACTTCACATAAGATGATTTATTTTTTATCTCTAAATTGTGCATTTTGTTCCGACTCTATACTCTATTTTATTGTTGTTTCAATTTGTCCCCCGAACTAACCATATTGCTCGAAAGTCTAAATTACTTCTTAAAACATGTTATTTTGTTTCAAATTGGAGTAATTTTTTTGTTGAATTTGTTTTCATGTTGGAAAATTAAGTTCACAAATTAGAAATACAATAAAACACACAAAAATCCCAATCCAGAGTGCCTACTCTCATAATTTCATAACATTTTCATTGATATTTAAGCTAATGTCAAAATACACCTGAATTATTTATATTATATTGATCTTAACACAAACTAATATTATAAGAAAACTTCAGAATCTGGTAATTTTCTCTTTCTTCTTCTTCATACCAACACAAACTTGAGCAGATGCTTCAGACATTTCCTGGATGCCAACATTAGCATTACACATGTTAGCCATTGCCCTCGCATATTTCAATCCATAGCTCGACAACGATCCACAGAACTCCTCGTAAATTCTCACCTGTTGTAGATTTCCAAAGCAAATCAAGCAAATCAGGCAAATTATATATGAAATCGGGCACATAATAGTTATAATCAGTTATTTAAAACCCGATAAATTCAACGAGAACCCATTTGAAGATCCCTCCGGCTCTTATACGATTTAAAACCATCGTCAAAGTCAGTGAAATCAAAAGTCTAACGTAGAGCTAGTGAATGGGACATCACTGATTCGACAAAAAGTGGGCCAATAAAATTGAGTCCATCCCGTTGCTCCATTCGACAACTATAGTTTGATTTATTTATTTTTGATGTGATAGACAGATTTTTATAACACAAGTTAAAAGTATAAAAAAATGTAAATAATTACCATCATCTTGAGACAACTCCAATCATCAACAACAGGTTGCCCAGCAGGTCTAACTTTGGCCAACACTTCAGGAGCATTTTGAGGACCAAATAAATAGTTTCCAATTAGTTTTATACTTTGGTCAACATGCTTCCTCATAGAAAGCTCCTTCACCATCTGCTTTTTAGCTTCAAGCCTCTCCTGAGAACCCTTGGGAGCTTTTTGATACTGAAACCAACAGTACAATACAAGAAATCAAAACAAAACGAAGATAGCAGCGCTTGGATTATGATTTTTATTTATTTAGGAATGGGAATCGGAAATGAGATTCTCATTCTTATGTTTGTAGAAAATGACTTTGGAATGAGAACCTCATTACCAATTCAAATTGTGTAATCAAAACGCTGCAATTATTTCTCTTTGTACAATATTTACTAAAGACGGTATGTTATGAAGAACAACCTTGAGGTGATAGTGAAGCAAATCGGCATCACGCTGATTAACGAGGTTTGAGTTTGATGGTACTGAGTATTTGGAAGTACGATTGTTCTGCTCGGAAGGAATATAGCCAATGTACATGGAGAGTCTATCTCGTGCAATCTTCAAATCCCCATAGCGCATAACATGAGATCCGAATTCCTCATCACTAAATCCTGTCCTCCTCTTAACCTGTTAATTATATTAGTCGCAACAAAGTAATTAATTATCAATCCCAATCCCGTATTAAAACAGTACATATATATATATATGTATATACCACTCGATATTGTTGTTCCAGAGTCTCACTCGCTGAATCATACTTGTCACTACAAACAGAGAAAGCTCAAATCACCAAATAAACAAATTATAATTGAACTCGAATCAATAACATGAAAAATATACAATTAATTATAAAATGAAATTATACTACTACGCGTACCTGTCCTCCAACCAAGCAACACTGAACAAATCTCCCAAGCAAGTAGTATATTCGGAGGGCACAACGGGATACCATTCAGGACAATACACACTCCAACTGCTCTCGTTTGGATTCGATGCTGTTACTACATATATATTCAAATTGTTTGGAAGGAGACCATCAAATACACTCCCTGCCTCGCAAGCTTCTACATATATTACCTGATTATATATGTACATATGAACATATATTAATTAAATTAATTCGGCCACACACATATGAGAGAGAAATGACTCACAATTGAGTGTATAGGGACGGATTTAGAACTTTTACACAATGGGAGTAAGGCTTATTAAACGATACTTGTCTATTTATAAATTCATAAATATATATTTTTGTGCATTATCAAATGATGAGTCACTAGAGGCAAAGATGAAAAACTTTTAAACTAATGGGGGCAACGACGGATTTTTTCAAAATACTAGAGAGAACAAGTATGAAAAAGAAAAAAATTAAGGGTATTAAAAATAAATTCAGTGGGGGCAATAGTATCCGTCCCGGTGACTACTACTTACCATACGTTCAAAAGTATTAGCAGCATGCTTCTTCTTCAACACATTCACCAGATCATCTGCAAAAATAACTTCCTTGGGCATACCTAGCAAGCAAAAATAGATAAACATTTTAATTTGGAAAATGCATATACTCTAAGAACAAAAAATACAGGACTCAGACGAGTTTATTTATCCAATGTTTATTAATACATTATGCACTAACCAAGTATCCCGGGGCTTCCATGGCCAGTATAATATATGAAAATGTGGTCATTTGGACCGCTGTCAACAACCTTGCCGCTTCCTCCAGTGAGAGCGCTTTTGTTTCCCAGAAGAACAGCAAAAAGATTGTGCGCGTTACAATCATCTCCGGTATAATCCTGTAAGTAAACAAAGGTTATAGTACTAATCGATAGCTAACCGGAGTAATTGCACTATACATTGGTAAATAACTATTGTTGATTACATATAAGCACATAAATAAAGAACCTTGGGAACTCCCTCGTAGACATCCGATCCATACGGTTTGTTGATAATGACGCCAGGTCTTGGGTTGTTTATATTGAATGCAATATCATCGTACATAAAAACAATGATATGTTCATCTTCCAGTCCACCCTTTTTCAACAACTGATATGCGTGACATACATCAGCCTGGTAAAATCATGTATCAGTTATATATATACATAGTTTACATGCACTATACATACACAAATCTGCATTATTTATTGACTGACTGACGATGAATAAAAATTATAGCAATTGATAAATATATATCGCTGACCTGATGTCTGTAATTGCCATAATCAGAGGATCCAGCAACTAGAACAGCCCATCTCTTTGCTACAGGAAAAGGAAAAAACGGGGGAAGTGGTGGGAATTCCTCAGATGGGAACGTACCGTTGGATTCATCTTTGGATGGAGCTATTGCATGGACATATTCGGGAGCACTTGCAGTGGCAGTAGACTCAACAACGGAACTTATTGACAATGAGATCAAAATAAGGAGAGCACCGCAGAAATAATTCATCCCCATCATCGTAATTATGATATCAATGAATAGTTGGCCTCTGCAACTCAATTTGATAAACTAGCTGTAAATGAAATAATAATAAAGATGAATTTAACTAACTAGAACGTACAAATAATACATTCCGATATTAATTCTCTGTCGTGCAGATGAAGGACATTATAAATAAAATAATATTTCAGTTGATATGATCACTACACTAGCTTGTACTTACCTCAAGACGTTGAATACTAAGTAGTAAGCACACTACTCCAGGAACTAAAGATGAAAGCTGAGAGCAGAAGCCTACTGATATTTATAGACGTAGTTTCACCATTCATGGACAAAGAAATGAATGGTCTAGATTAAATCTTCATCACACTGATGATCATCATACAATTCACTGATTCATAAAGAAAATGCGATGAAGATGATGGTAAAATTACTTAATTTGATATAGTATTTGACTCTACCTGCTTTAGGGAATCAAATTTGGCCATATATGCAACCATGGTGACATTTTTGTTGCACTGTAAAATATACTTCAATATTCCAATCACTTAAAACCAACGAAACATTGCACAGAGAATTAGGGCATTAATAGCAAGACTTGTTCATTTAAAATTTTCCACTTGTATATGAGTTTATATATGGATAGATATTCATAGAAGAACAATTTATTTGAAGCCATACTCTTTGCTTTCAATTCCAGGTAATTATATTTATATACATAACCTTAATTGCATGTTACATACAGCTCAATCTCCCGTATAGTTCCCTGCAAACCGTATAATTTACTAGTTAGGATTACATAACTCATCTGAAACAAACTTGTAACCAAACATATATGCTTTAAGTCTTTAGCTATAAAAGAAGCTTAATTATCTGTTGTCATTCGTCACACTGCAAGCACTCAATTCACACACTGAAGAAACTGATACTTAATATCGGAAATATTCTTCTTAACTTATACATTTTATTCTTTCCATTACTGCCCATGATTTTCAGTTTATTATCTCTATTCTCATCTCATGGTCTCAGTTTAGTTCCTCTCTGAAACTGACAGTTACTTAGTTTAGATACTTCTTAGCTGGCTACCATGTTGACGCCTATTCTAACCCAGTTGTTTTGTTTGGCAAAGCAGAGCTTGTCATCAAGCCAAGATCACACTCTTGACTGAGCAACTGAGAGTATATATATAGTATAATTGATATATAGATATTTGTAATTTAGCCTCATAGATCCAAACAAACAGTGTGAACATGAACCATTACCAACCATATTCTAAAGAAAGTATGGTACGTATATAAGAACTTAACCATGTAAAGAATACAAACAAGTTAAAATCGAAAATGAGAAGAAAAAAAATCACTTATCTAAGCTTCCGCCTTTTGCAACGACCACCTTGTCTTCGAAGATTTCTCATCTTACTTAATTGAAGCTGCCTCGGGTTCTTCAATCTTCTGGACCCGCCCTTAACACGAATAGACATTCCTCTTGTCTTCAGTCGTACATGATTGTGGCGGAGCCTACTGTGTCTGCTTGAATGGTAGGGAACCGGGTTTTTTCTTCTCTCTCGGTATGACTTTCTCTTTCTGCTAGTGTTACTACGATGGTAATTATCTGAATGAGTCTCACTTTCAGGACTTGAACTGTACCCCACTTCAATGTCTCTAAGACGCCGCTGGCGCTGGCGCCTGCGATTCACACGCTTGGTATTCATGAGCTTGTGCCACAAGAAACAAGTGATGTCCTCTAATGCAAACCAATAGGTCTCGCATGCAGCCCAACACATCTTGCAGAGGCTTTTGATTATGCATTGGCAGAGCCCCAACTTGAACAACAAGTAGAAGAACAACAAAGCTGAAAAGCATGTAGAATTGTCAAAATAGATTAATGAACCGATACTTTTATCTTCAAACCTTATCTACAAAACCAGCTGACTACTGAATAAAATTTTGGGAAACTCTTAGTGCACAAACTGATTGCACATTCTATAGGTGACATAATCCTAGTGGGGCGAGGGTTGGAATAAAAAAAATATTAACACCAATCAAGCCACCCTTGTGTCTACATCTCCTTCGCTGCACTTATTCTGCCCCTAGCTGCTCTCTAAAACCTATTCTCTCTCTATCTACACGCACACACACATTATTGTCTTAACAGTCAGAAAGTTTTCATTGTTCTATGTTCATCATACTACAAATAACGACAAAAAAAGACATGGTATTTTGTAAAAATTATGAAGAAAACATTCTACTTGCAACTAAATTCTCTAGTACCATAGGGTGGTGACCAATTCAGGTATATAAGCACATGCCCATAAGAATTCTAATATAATAAATGCTTGTATATATATATGAGATAAGTGCATGTGCAAAAGAGTAATGGAGGTTGTGAAGTTACTGATGTAGCAGAGGCCCAAAATCATCAACAGTTTGACCAAATCAGTGACACATAAATGCTCAATGAAACAGACCAAATCCCACGGTCCTAAGCAAACTTCCCTGCATAAAGAACAATAGCATATTGAAGTCACGAATGATGCCAAGAAGAAATTATGAGTATTTTTAGAGTTTAACAAGCTCTTGTATCATATCAATTCAACTAAGGTAACATTTGGAATAACTTTTTTAGAACATGACCAAAAAATCATAATCCAAACATGAACATCGAGGAATCTCATTACCATTTCGATTATTGATTCATTATGAACAAATTAGTATCAAATTATTGCATAATCGAATTCGGTAAATTGCAGTAAAATTAAAGCAAAACTAGCAAAATGAAGAACAAATTGAATGGAGAGCAAAAGGTAAAAGAAAATTACTGGCATGATCCACCAAAAATAGACTTAAAAGGAGCCACAACAGCGTTTCCAACAACACTTCCAAAGCCATTAGCAGCTTTACCAATTACAGCGCCCATTTCCTACAAAACCAAGCAAACACATTTGATTGAAGTCAAAATCTATCTCGTAATGAGGAGCGAAACGTGAAATTTAAGTTAGTTTTTAAGAAATTGAATGGTCTTGTTTTTGATAATGAAAACAAAAATCAAAATCAACCTTACAACAATGGTAGCAATCGAAGAAGATGAAGAATTTTTTAGTGATTCTGATCACTTTCAGAGAGAGAGAGAGTGAGAGTGAGGAAGATGAAAACGGTTATTTGATCTGCGACTGGAGCGAAAATGCTCTGGTGTTGGAGCGAAAGCGAAGATGTGAGAGTGAGAGATTGGGTTCGCTAAGAATTTTGGGCCTTTTCAATACGAGTCCAGTCTCTAGTCGTGAGTGAGGCCCAGAGAATTTGGGCGGGAACAGAGCAGCAGTTTGGTACTAAAATGAAAGCTAAAGAACAGATTGAATTTTACTGATTAAAGCTTCGAGATCGAGAGAAATATACGAAAATGGACACTTCTCTCAACAATCTCTCTTTCCGGTCTCAGTTCCAGCTTCAGATTCGCTACATTTTCAGGTAAATTTCCAGATCTGAAACGTTAAGTTTTATCTTTCTATAATTTTTCAGGTCTTTAGAGTCACAGTCTCGTAGAATTCGTCAGGTTATGATATGAAGAAATAGTGGATTTGCTTCAGATTCGCTTCATTTTCAGGTAAATTCCATATCTGAAACGTTAAGTTTTATGTTTCTATAATTTTTCAGGTCTTTAGAGTCACAGTCTCGTAGAATTCATCAGGTTATGATATGAAGAAATAGTGGATTAGTATATATTTACATATTCATGATTTGGATGTACATTAGGTTAGTATATATTTACATATTCATGATTTGGAAATACTTTATTAATATGCGAGAAACAAACCTCTCGAAGCTGTACTTCTTCTGGATTGTGTCTCAGAAACGTCACTTCGTTGTTTACTTATGCTCTCTAGTTGCTCAAGTAGTGGTGAAATAAATTTGGCTTGACGCGTGGCGTTTCGAACTAAGAACTCTTTACTTTGGAGATGACATACACAGTACAGAACTCTGGAGCTCCTTTGGAAACACTGCTTGGAATACTTGGGGTGGTTCTGAATCTGTACACGAAAGTTATTGAGCTTAATCTGATCATGGTGGCTGTGTGGAGGGATGGGGTTGGGGGGTTGGAAGTACCTGAGAAATCCATTCCGAGTTGAGGCACCAAGAACCAAGTTTTCAATTAAAGCGTATGAAGCGTATTCTGCCAATGCTTTAGTCACATCTGTGTCTTCGAGTATGATATCGAGGCATGGTATCTGGACAGAAAAGTTTGCCGGAGTTAACAAACCAGAAAGAAGAAAGATGACAGGTTCTAACAGGTACATGCAATCCTGTGCTATTTAACTTATCTACTACTTGTTATAGTTTTTGAATATTGATATTTTCATTGAAATCACAAGTATGAAACCTACGTACATCCTTGCGAGTGCAAAAGCAATGGGATGAGAGAAACAGGTCCTTGGTCATCTTCTCTAGCTGCCTTTTGCGCGGTGAACTATTTCCATTGCTGCAATTAAGAACTTGACTATACCCTGCTACTGCACCCACAGGCCACAGTTGGGCATTGTGAGAAGAAAAAAACAATGCAGTGGCAGAGAGGTATTAATATGCATAACCGGTCTGAATTAATATATTTGCATCTATCTCTTACTGTATGAATTGTTGTTATTAGAGGAGCAACTATCTTATATTTAATCCCATCTCCTACTTAATGACATTACTTGAGTGCTTGCTACTCCTATATATGATGACAAACTATTCATAGTTTTTTCAATATGTTGATGTTAGAAACTTGAAATTATTAGGGTTTTGAGGCAGATCATTTCAGTTTTCTATAATTTATTGCATTCATGTTTGTGATCTTGTTTCTATGAATTTGGGTTTGTTTGGTTCTCGAGAAATCAATTCCCTTAAAATCCTCTTTCAAAATTAGAAACCAATCTGCACTCATCTCTACTTAATTACATCCCTCTTTTAGTTATTTTTTGAACCCTAGTTTAAAACAAGTAAATAAGAATTGGAGAGTCCTGAGCACAATCCGGCAACAGGTTCAATACCATTATTTAGGTAGTATTTGGATTGAAATTTCTGGAATGAGAATGGGAATGAGATTTCCACTCCAAAGCCATTATGATGACCAAAACGTCCTAATCCAATCATGAAGAATGAGAATCTCAATCCCATTCCCATTATTGATTCCCATTTTTGGATATATTTTTTTAAAATCCAAACGCCACCTTAGTTTGTTGGAAGCTAACGAGAACCAATTCTAGGAACTACTATGAGTTACTCTAGTTTTGATGCGCAACAATTTGAATGCCTTGATTGTTTTCACATCACTATTTTTTCCAGTTATAAATTTATAAAGAAAAAAGCACATCTTAATTCTTAAGCTTTAGGAATAATGCAATGGCCCTAATGGAACCTTGATACAAGATTCATCAATACATGATATCCCAGTGTTGTTAGTGATTTAAAAAGGGAAAGCGCAAGACTTATTCCACTCAAAATCCTTTGGCTTTATGTATTTGAAATAACTAGTTTTTCACTACGAAGTCAATCACATCAACAGTCCCTACCCAATATAGGGATCAAATCTGAAACCAAAATACAAAAAAATAAAATACAAAAACTTAACCATATCAAAAGAACCCAAATACAAATCCTTTATCCAAACTCTGGAGGCCACTTGGACATTAACTACTTGAGATAGCATTCATGCTAGAGGTCTAGATCTGGGAATCCATGGGTTTGTGGGACTCCATGCCCGAGCTTTGTAGCTTAAGAAGGGAGAATTATGATTTCTGCTCAATATTTCAATTCAAATAGTGGGTTGATTATCCATGAATTAGCTTTCAGAAGAGAGATGCACCTTTTTGCCTGAAATAACGGTATGTAAAGAATTATATGTGTCATCTTGACAGTCAATTCCCTTAGAGAAAAAGAACAGACGCAATGGTCTTTAGAGTCATGTCTCTCAATCTATCAAGAACAGAATTATATGTGGTATGGGGAGGGGCATGCACTGCCACCTAGCAAAAGGTGGCCTATGCTTTCTTCAGCAATGTCTCTCAATCTATTGAGCTCTGGCAGGATTTCCTTTCCAAGATCTGGTCTGTCTTTTCGCCTTAATTCTGCACACCTGAGTGCTAGTTGTGCAAAGCGGAAGACTTCTTCACTTGGCCAATCAGGCACAGCAGGGTCAAGCATTTCAAAGAACGTCCTGCTCTTGATAGCCCTTTCAACATTACGAGCCAATCCCATTGCTGGCTTTGCGGTTATCACTTGCAGAAGCACGATTCCTAGAGAATAGACATCAGATTTTACACCAAGTATCCCGGTTTGCTGATATTCTGGGTCAATATAGCAGAAAGTTCCAGCTGCAGATGTCACATGACAATGTGTTACATTTTCAGCAACAGCAGGGACAAGCTTGGCCAATCCAACATCACTAATTTTACTAACATAGTTGTTGTCTAGTAAAATATTGGCAGGTTTGAGATCACGATGCACTAAAGGCTCTGGCTTGGTCTGATGAAGAAAGAGTAGGCCTGTTGCTATCTCTGCAGAAATTCGAAACCTGAGTTGCCATGAGAGAGCTGGGGCATTCCTTTTCCGCAAGAGAAGGTCTTCTAAGCTTCCTCTAGCCATGTATTCATAGACAATACAACCATACTCTGGGCAAGCTCCAAGAAGCAGAACCATGTTGGGATGCCGTATGCTGCTAAGTACTTCTATCTGCATTAGTCAGAAATTAACAAGACTTAATTTGGTTTTATTAATTTCGCTAGAAATTCAGGGTTTGACAAAGAAAATGTGTGTCATCTATGATTTAAGCGATTATGTAGCAATGCTAAAATCTAGAGTAAATTGCACAATACAACACTGAACTTTGCATGTGTTGCACACAGTTACATTGTACTTTAAAGTGAATCATTTGACTATACTTTCAATAAATTGCACAGTTAATAATAGTGTTAAGTTTTTCTTAAAAGTATGTGCAGTTAGTTATTTCACTTTAAGTTCAATTTAGTTATGTGCAACACGTGCAAAGTTTAGTGTAGCTAGCTTTATGGTATGTTTGGAGATGAGGAAGGTAAGGAATAGATTTCAAATGACGGTATTAGTAGTTTCTTATTTTGGTATATATAGAGGAATGATTCTTAGAGAATATCATACCACTTTAGCTTGTTTTATTTGTCACTCACCTCTTGGTTAAATTGCGACCTGCCTTGAGCTGCATCAGGACGCAGAACCTTAACTGCAACTGGTGTATGATCAAGGCGACACTTATAGACGGGTCCATAGCCTCCTTCACCTATCTTACGAGAATCAGAAAAGTATTCTGTCGCTGTTTCGATCTCTTCAATAGAGTATCTTCTGTATCTGAGGTCGTTTCGGGGTACAATGTTCCGTACCCTCCTCCCATCCTCTGAGTCTTTAAGGGCATTAGATTCTGCAGATTGTCTCATCTGTGCTTCCATATTCGCAAGCCTTGTTGATGCTTCAGCTGTTTCCACTGCTGCCGAGTACCTAGCTCTCTCATTATCCGCCATTGACAGTGCTGTTTCCTCTGCGACCCGTGACTCTTCTAGTCTCTGTTCTTCTTCAAGTCTCCACTGTTGCAGCTCCTTTGCCTGGAATACACAAAATATTAATAGAGGTTATTGTTCGAACGGGCAATTCATGTTGACGTGTTGTGTCTCAAATTGCCAGCTCTAGTCTTGAATATAAATATATATATATACCTTCTGTCTTGCTGTAAGCGCTTCTTTGCATGCTGCACTATACATGTCCATTGTTTGCTTCAGCTCTAGCTTTAGCCTCCTCATTTCTGATTCCACGTCATCCTGTGTGTTTTTAGCCAATTAACTGGAAGTCATATGGATCATCTATGATTGGTATCACTCTACGCTAAAGTTTCTCAAGTGCTAAGCTGTATATATTGCGACTTTCATGAGGTAAACAAACACGTCCCATTTTATATGTATCTTTGATATTTGCTATACATTCTGATACTGGAGAGTATACTTGGTGCCTAATTCTATAGACAATGATTATTTTCTCGTATTGATTATGTCTTACCGAGGTTTGCGATGAAGATGACAACGAGGATCTCTCGCTACTTTCATGTGAAACTGATGAGAATTCATAATGAGAACTAGCATCAAACATTTTGTGTCCCAGTGGGATTGATCCAAAACTTAGATCTGAGGCTGCTGAGACATGTGAGGTTCTGGCTGAATCGGTACTATCAAATAGCAATGAAGATCGGTCTGTGCTTGGCCGACCAGAGCTTACAAATGATATGTCAGTATCTGGCCTCCCTGAGCTTACAAATGATATGTCACCATTGAATTCTGATAATTCTCCATACGGTTTTCCAGCTCTAGAAAATGGTGATCTGCACGCGCATTTTCAATTAGCTCAGTCCTTAAATACATATATATACACACATCAAATTTTGATTCACTTTTTGGCATATATACAGTTACTTACTTTTCATAATCATCATTGATATTGCGAGGCCTGAATGATGATCTATCTGCTCCACACAGGTTCCATTGCACATTGGGTTAGTATTTTTCATTATTTCAGATTCAAAAAACTATGTTAAAGCAAGTGATAGCTAGAGAAACAAATCAAACCTCTCAAATTCATAGTTTTTTTGGGCTGCATTTCAGGAGGATCATTGCGTTTACCCAAATTCTCTATTTGGTCAAGCAGGGGGGACGTGTAGGTGGCTTGACGAGTAGCATTTCGCACTGAAGATATCTTTCCCTTGGAAATGATATACACAGTGCAGAAATCTGGAACTCCTTTGGATACGCTGCTCGGGATACTCGTGGTCTTGAATCTGTATCACAAGAAAATGATCGAGATCAAGCATTGCAGGTATGCCAGTTTTTTTTTCTTTTTTTGCTGCATAGATTAACATTATGATGGAGACGCTTGCCTGATAAATCCATGGCGAGCTGAGGTACCGAGAACCAAGTTCTCAATTGAAGCATGTGAAATGTATTCTGTCAATGCTTTAACCACATCCGTGTCTTCGAGTATGATATCGAGACATTGTATCTGCACGTACGTGTAGAAACAACAACCACAAAAAACACGAGAAAGAAGTTAACACATTATGCATATTGGTGATGCTGCTGCTGAAATGAGTGAATGTACGTACGCGCATATACGTACATCTTTGCGAGTACAAAAGCAATGAAAGGTGAGGAAAAGATCCTTGGTGATCTTCTCGAGCTGGATGCTTCTGCGCGGGGAATTGGTTCCATTGGCGGATCGATCAGAGAGAGGACCGGATGTTTTGAGGACATGGATTAAGATGACAGTTTGGCCTCTGGATAGAATATTGTCACAAGCCCATTTGAGAGCATTTTGGCTTCCTTTGTCCTTAGAGATAGCAACTGCAACCAAACCATTGCCTCCTCCTTTTCTTTGCATACTTGTCTTTGAAGATCGCATTATCAATATCAATATGGAATGTCAATACTTTTCTATGACCATCATTGTGTTATCTTCCAATTTTCTGTAGGTGTTGAAGGCTGGACATTGCTGGTGTTTTCCTAAATTGAGCTATATTTCATATGAGCCTCACAAGACAGCACAACAACAGACTGTTTGTTGACAATGGCAAGCCAAAAAAAGACACCATCCATTTAGTCTACGCAATTTCAGCTCAGGAGGTTTGTTTCTTGGACAAGAATAAAACTATCTATTGTGTTGGTATTTGGTTGGTGGTTGGGCTTGGGGTTATAAATGAGCTCATCTCACTAAATATTTTACTTCAGCTAGATAAAATCATGTTTGAGTCTATTAGCTTATTAAGTAAAGGAATCGAGCTTGACCCGGTTTTTTTATATATAGACCCGAATTTATTGAGCACTCGTTAAGCTTGCAGTGGTTTTGTATACTATTTTATAATTAATATATGCACACACGAATATATATATGAGTTTTTAAAATGAGAAAAATATTATATGAATGGAAAAATGGGATTGAGAATGAGATTTCCATTACAATAACCAAGAAGTTATACTCCAAAATGAAGATTTGTTTCTCATTCCTAATTTTGTTTGGTCCAAACGCTAACTAATTGTGTTTGGTGATATCGTATTATCATCTGTTTGTTGCTAGCTTGAATTGATACTAGTGCTTTTGTTGATTGTGACTTCAATGAGTTCAATATTATGGTAGTCAAGGCTTGTTCTTATCATTTAATCACTGTTTTCCTCTGTTGATTTTAATGATCTCATAATTTTGATTATGTGAGGGCTTGGGCATTGTAATGCATTCATTGAAGACACAACCTCTTGCAATACAATATCAAAATCAAAACTATATCCCATATATAGGGTTAGATTATATTCATGACTAATTTATATACTTAGTCAGCTGTAAATAGAGACATTATATTGTACTCTCATGTCTTAATACATTACGTTTTGCAGCTACTTTGATCGTGATATTGAATGCATCTTTGAGTTTTCCAGGAAGAGTTTAGTAACTATTTTGCCAACCACTGACTTCAGTTTCAATTTCTATATCTGATAGTGATTTAGTGTCGCCTTTGTGATCTTTCTCCTCTTCAATTAGATCGAGGGGACTCAGAAGCAGATCATAAAAATGAATCTGAAGCTCGGGATGTGAATGACAAGGTACGGTCAAACATTATCCTTCAGTCTTATCAATCTTATGTTTGTAGTCATTGTCCCTTGAATCTCTTCTTCTTGAATTATTGGTGGTTGTTCGAAAAGTCTACAGACCACAATTTTTGCATGGCGAATTTCTTTTAACTCACCTATTATAATAGGACATACAGGTTCTATTTTATATGATCAGTTGTTGACTTAAATTGCTAACTTTTCGAATTTGATTTCCTTATTTTGGAGATTGTAAGGTAAAAATTGTGATTTCTTCAACCTATTTCACAGATTTAGAGAAAGGGGAGATTCTTGTGAATACAAAAGAGAGAGAGAGAAAGATAATATTTCTCATAAATTAAAGTTACATCCTCTTTTGAGTTTTATATTATAGACAACCTTTTATACACATGAAGAACAAAAAAAAACTGGTACAATATCTACTCCAATTTCTAACACTCCTTTAACACAACTATGTATAGTAAACATAATACAATTACTATTCATATTCTCACCTGATCTGTACATCACATCAGCCCTTAGTATTCACATGTTTATAAATCTCCTCACCTCAACTGTTGAAACTCATTTTCTCACCTCTTTCGTTAACATCACAACCAGTAATTAGTAGTCATAATCGTCCATTTTGTCGCCTCTTTTGTTCATCCTTGAGCGCGTTCTACCCGCACCAATGCCTGTACCACTTCTGACATGGCTGGCCGGGATTTGGGGTCAACCTAAAATTATAATGAAAAATGATTATGAGCAATGCCTTAAGATTTATCGGATCACTATGATAGGTGCAAACTATAGCATGAAAGTTTCTTGAATGGTCGGACAGGTTCTTCATCTTGGAAGAAGAAGAAGAAGAAAAAAACTAAAAAGGGTTCATGAACTTTGAGTTTTTAAGTCAATATAGTTCTTAACGTAGTCAAAATTAATTAACTGTTAGATTTGCGCATGTCGAACTGACTTGACAATATCCCTGTTCTGTTTTTTTTTTTTTTGAATTTTTATTTCAAAAGAAGTGCTTTTTTTTTCCCATTAGTTATGCATGAATTATCAATAACATACTTATAATAAGTTAGTTAACATCTACTGAGTTTGTTAGCGCATATGCACGTGGGTTATAAGGGGAAATGTTTACCACTAACATCTTAATTTTTCTCAAAAAAAAAAACTACTACGACACTCATTTTGAGACGGATGGAATATGTATTTTGAAATATCAAAGCCACGTGAATAGTTCTTATATAATTTCACGCCAATTTACTTTGACAAATTTAAAGCCAAGTCATTTTGCATGTTTCGAGCTTTTATGTATCCTATCATTCATTAGGTGGCTAGGATTAATTCAGTTCTCACCTGTACACAAAGGGCAATGGCATCAGCAAATAGAGAAAGCGACTTGGGAGGATATAATCCTCGCAAAGCTGGATCCACCATTCTTTCCAGTGCATCAATGTCTTGGAGTTGAGGGGTCGCCCATCGGACTAACAATTGTTCGGATTTCGGTCTTGAACTAAAATGTAGAAAAGAAAAACATCAAAGTCGTTACATGTAATGACTTCTAAGATCAGTTAAGCGAAAAATGAATGAACGGAAAAGAATAAATCATCAGCATAACATACTTGTCAACTGGCCTCCGACCCGTCAATAACTCCAACATGACTACCCCCAAACTGTACACATCACTCTTTAATGTATAAGCTGAAGGTTTTGTACATTCTGGAGCATTGTATCCAACTCCAAGGTTTTGGCTTGTCCTCTGGGAAATTAAAAAAAAAAAAAAAAAAGATAAGCACTACTTTTTGTTATTAATACAAATGAACAAGCAAGGGCCTAATGATCAGCATTCGGCTTTCGATTAAGTTCATTGGCAATAGTAGAGAAGAAAATGCATAGCTAAAGGTTTCTAATGCGTAGCTGTGTTACTTTCAAGAGATAGTGATCAGCTTGCTGCCCGATCTGTTATATTGCAACATGCAGTCAGACTCGAACCCTCAATTTCACAACCTAATACTTAAATAACCGGAATTTTCAAAACCGTAACTCTAATTTCATGGCCCAATGATTTTGAGAGAGAGACCCATGAATTGTCCTCATTTTGTTGGAAAAAAGGTAAGATGAAGACCAAAGATGCCTGAGACTGTACAGGCCTACACGGGCCAGGTTAAGACAGGATCTGGGCATTTTCATGTGCAATACTTAGAGAAACTACTGAAATCTAATCCTATTCAGTCAATAGCATTGATTGGCACACCTCATTTGCAAGCAGGATTTAATAATCAACAATTAACATATATCACTGAGCCGACCAATAGGATGCAAAACATAGTCCGCTCCATTGGCAGATCTAGGTACCATTAGAAATTGAGGCAGTTCATGCCCAAATTATGTCTACAAGGAGATCTGAAATATATGAAGGAAATACTGACCAGATAAAAATTTGACAAGCCGCAGTCGGATAGATGAGGATTGAGTTCCATATCAAGCAAGATATTAGATGACTTGATATTCTTGTGAATTACAGATGGAGAACAAACTTCATGGAGATATCTGGACATGGAAATACGAACAATTATCCACTTAAAGCACGTAAGAGTAATAGACAAATCATTCATCCAAAATCAACATGAAATTGCTATATACTTTGCTTTAGCACTATCAAGATTGCATAACATGGATGATATTGATCTCTATTCCCTTTCATATCAGGATTTGAACCCACAAGAAGGGAGGACCCTCCTCCATTTAGTACCCACTATTGTCAATGGATCCCATCCAAAAACAAGATGAATGCAAATTTACGGACCAACGTTTAGGTCGATTCTGGTGGGTTCCTTCGAAATATGATCCAAGAATCAACTGATAGTACATACTTAGTATGTGTTAAACATATTTTATTTAGCATTAAAAATATGTGTATCTTCCTAGTAATTTTTTTTTTCTCACTGCTAGTACCTTCTGAGAATTCTCCCTAAAATTAATTCTTAATACAATTTCAAGATAGCAAAAATCAATATACTAGATCTTTAATCAACCGCATCCATCGTGCTTTGAAATATGGCCCATCAGTTCTATTTGAGAGTGGATATTAGGATGAACTACAGGTTAGTGTGATAACCAGAGTCAAACCATAAGTCCATATGACTAAGAATTGCATATGCAGAGACAGAGAGAGGAATTTAAAATTCTAAAATCCTGGGTATAGGGGAAGGCCAAACTGAAAAGGCAATTAACAGTTATCTACTAGCAGTGGAAAAAAAGATTCCAAAACACACAGTACTGATGATGTCCTATGTTTATTCCTAAAGTATAATTCAATATTAACTTACTCAACAGCTCGAGCTGTATCCAAAGCAATTCTGACCCTCGTGTTCCAAGTGAGTGGCTTACTGAAGTCATCTGACATATGTAAGAACTCATGAAGTGAGCCATTCACGAAATACTCATAAACCAACAGGCTATGCTGCTGTTCCGAACAATAACCAGTAAGTTCTGCGATGTTTGCATGCCGAAGCTTTGAGACGCTTGCAACAATTTCAGAAAGCTCTTCTGGTGACATGTTAACCTTTTTCACAGCTAAAACCTGATAAATAAAATAAGTTAGTAATGTGTCTAATCATGATTCTATTATTCAGCAGAAATAGGTGGTCTGTATATGAGCAGCTATTAACAATTTATGAGTGAAAGAGTACAGGAGTAAGCAGAACATAAGTAGGTGCCAAGATGTGATAACTTCCACAAATACTATGTTTTCCCCATTACAGTTTATGTACGTAAGAACCTCAAAAATAAATGTAAGGCTTGATAAGTACTAATATTGTCAATTGAAAGTTAATAATACAAACAGTTAAGTCATCTCTGTATATATTATTTCAAACTGTTGCGATGCATCATTTATATATAATCTATTGGCAATTAAACATTAGGGATTTCTTATAATTTAGTTAAAGTATGATAAAACATTAAACTATACCCCCCCATTAGATTGAACATAACTTAACTTAATCAAGTTGATTTGTTATTCTAATGCAAAGTGGCTATATTCGGTAAACTGAGTAACCACACCACACAAATTATTGAGTCAATTTTCCCGCAGTGGTA
Organism: Pelargonium citronellum; assembly: GCA_036897665.1. NCBI lineage: Eukaryota > Viridiplantae > Streptophyta > Magnoliopsida > Geraniales > Geraniaceae > Pelargonium > Pelargonium citronellum. The sequence continues at coordinate 18,691 of JAYMSZ010000178.1, forward strand.
GATTTTACTGTTATTAAAACACAACTATAAAGAAAAGAACGGTGTAACAACTAAATATGGGTTATAGAACTAATTAAGGTTAATGTAAAATTTCTCCCTCAGACAATGCTAATTTTCATACAAACGTTTATAAGTGGCATTTCAGTATGTAAAAGGTCCCCATATGCCAAAACAATTACTTTATTTTAATAAACAAGCAAGGCGTGGTAGGGGGTGTAATAAATATTTCACAAAAGTAATGTAATACTCACTTTGTCACAAAAAGAGTGTCTTGACTTCCATTTGGAGAAAAAATAAGGAAAAGTTAGTTGGTGTTGTACATTTACTCTTATATCCCCAATAGACATGTGTTGTAGCTAACTCAAGAAACACTCCTAAAATAGAAAGAAGACCCTATTTTGGGGCAAAAATGCAAGAGAAACAATACACTCATTTTGGGATGGAGGGAGCTAGTAACAAAATGACTAAAGCCAAAATTGTTAAAAGTTTATGACTCAAAAAGCCTAAATTATCCTCCTGATCCCAGCTCTTATATATCTATACGCCAAAGGTTTAAAAATATAATCATGCAACATATACCTTTTTATCAGCAAATTTAGCCTTGTAGACACGTCCGATGGATCCCTCGCCAAGGAGGTGATCTGTAGCAAAATTATTTGTAGCTGTCTGCAAATCTGTTAGGGAGTAAGACACAGTACGGAAAGAGGTGCTTCTTCTGGAACTCAAACGGTGTACAAGCTCATTATCAGCGAATGCTTGTATTCGATCAGAGAGAGAAGGCTTAAAACCAATTGAAGGAGATTTTTGCAAAGGCTTTATGTCAATTGAAGTTGATGAATCTGATAATGAGTCACCATATATAATAATTAGTCTGACTACAGCCATTAATCGCATACGTTACAATGCACAATACAAAAATAAGACAAATATGGTCAGAAGATAATATGGGTTAAAGCCTTAAGGGGTAAAGGGAAACAGATATTGAATTCTCATACATAAATCTATCCATTCCCCACTGCTGAAAGAAGGCTTAGAAAAAACAAAATGCTAACTATCTCAAAATTCTAAGGACAATTTTTCCAGAGATGCTGGATCAAAATCTTAAAACTAGTTTTCAAAAAACTTATTAGCATTTTTTTAATGTTTTGATCGGGAATACAAACACCATGAAAGGGGGGGTTGAACCTGAGACCTCAAGGGGATCAAGCACCTTAAAGCACTTGCATGAATGGATGTTGGTAATTATTAGCAATTGTTTGTGTCATTAAAATTCAGTTGATGAGTAAAGGACCTTGTTAACTAACACCAATTTTATGGATATGTATGCTCCCTGTTTCCGTTTTTTCTTATTGCAAACAACAGATCAATACTGCACTAAGATACTGAGAAATAAAAAGCAACAAGCAGAATGAGATAACATTTTTTTTTTAAAGGAGATAACAAGTTAGTTATTTCCTAACAATAAGATATTGTTAAGTTACCTTTGGGATCTTTATATACATTAGCCTGTGTGTCATGAGATAGTTCCTGCGATGCGAGGGGTGAAAATATCCTACGTTGGCTATTCCTCTCTTCATCAAGGAAATGTGAAGGAGGAGTTGATCGCCGTCTTGTACATAGAGCACATAAACTAAAAAATGCCACTAATACAGCTATAACTATTGCAGCTATAATTAATCCTTTCACAAAAGAAGATTTTCCACCTCCTTCATTTTCCTCACTTTTGGGTCTAGGAGGAGGATGAAATCCAGGAGGAGGAGGAGGAGCCCGTCCAGTTGACCAAGAATTTCCATCAGTCCTTCATTAAAGACAATTGCAAAGTAAGAGAAACAACTTTACAACCGCTGCATCATTATATGAAAAAATAATAACAATAATAACAGGAACTCACTGTAAGTTATCAATTTCCTTCAACTCATTGGGGATCCAGCCAGTAAATTTGTTGTTTTCAACATTCCTGCCAGCATAACAATTAATTCACCATATACTTATTGATTATTGCTAGATTTATTCACAAGCCAAAGTGATGTAGCATTTTACTGCAATGATTTTTCATGTTTCCTTCCCCTAGGAGTTGAAAGAGATTGTGTTTATGAATTTACTCAATATGAGAAATAATGAAACAGATAATGAGGAGAAAAAAAAATAACAATCAAACTAAATTGCAGAAAACAACATGAAGGAAGAGCTAATTTTCTACAGTTTGAATGAAGACCATTATTTCAATATTATAGCATTTGAGCTGACAGTTCCACTTACAAATCATTAAGAGGAAGGTACGCAAGTACATTTATTGAACCAGTGAATTGATTATCTTGCAAATACCTGTATGAAACAGAAAAGGTTAGAAATACTGATAAGCCAGAACATAAGCAATGACAGTTTATTTTATTCTTACAATGTGTTGAGCCTTGTTAGATTCGCAAAACTACGAGGTAAGTCACCTGTCAGTTTGTTGAAGGAGAGATCTCTGCATATTCTCCAATAAATTAGTCGACAATTCATCTTTAATTTTGCTTATCTACCTTACTTTAAACAGACAGCTGATATGACTTTTAAAAAACGAACATGCAAAAAATATCATGTCAGTTCAAAAAAGATAGAAATAGGTGACATGGTTTCTACAGAGGACCAAAACACTAACACAGAACAATGTAATTACAGATATACATAGGAAACTACAATAATACTAACACAGTATTAAAATGATCGTAGAAATGTAGGTGAATAGATGGCGTCTCCAAATGACTTAAACCTTGGTGCTTTATTTACACCAAACACGTGTTTGGAAATAATAACTCAGAACTCAATGTCATGATATACTATGATTAACTGCTTTTTTAAAAAAAAATTCAAATATTAAAATTCGCTACGCAATCAGTAATTCAATTCCCGTGAAAGTCCATCAAAACCAACAACAATATCTAGAATGTCGTTATGGAAATCAATTATACAAGTCTAGCCTGTTATCTACTGCCTTCGTAATATACCATGTGCTCTTCCCCAGCTAATTTTATAAAAATGAGAAATGAATAGATATATCAAAGACCACAAGGTCAATCATATATCATAAAGATGCCAAATCACTGATTACACTAGTATCTGTAGGTCTGATATTGTTCTTGCAAGCTTACTTCTATTTCTCTGCAAAGTTTTTTTGTGCTTTTTGGTTGAATTTAATAGCTAGCAAGTTTGAAAATTTCACTCCTAGTTACAAATTCCAAAGCAATACTCTAAACCTGGAAAGATCTCATCAATGCTACATAGCCATTGTACCTTATTCAATTGTTGCCCTACATTGTCCATGTTTTACAGCATACTTCTTTTTCATGAATGCCCACATCCATGTCTTACATCACACAAAAGTTTGTCCTACAAGAAGTACTCTCCAACCTCATAGGAATTAAATTATTCTATTACAAAAATTAAGGAGAGAAATAAAATGCAGCAAGTGGAAAAATTTGCGCATGTAAAAGCTATAGCAGCTATGATCATCAATATGTCAGCAGAATTTAAAAGTGTTCAAAAATATGAAAAAGGAAAGACCATTTCTGTTACTTTTGTAGCACTTACAGTTCGGTGAGCTTAGTAAGTTTTCCAAACATATCACTCAACTGTCCATTCAGCTTATTATGACCAAGATTTCTGCACAAATTACCAAAAATTAAGAAATCGGAATCTCTGGAGATTAAGCGAACTAATAAGGGAAGGTGCTTACAATTTTTTTAGGCTATGCATCTCAGAAAGTGAAAAAGGCACGTTACCAGTGAAGCTGTTCCCAGAAAAATCACTGCATGTCGTCAGTGAATAAGATCAGTACAATTGCCAGGTATCTCAATAAATGCAAAATTATCTGAGAACATAAGAAAAAAATGATCTACTGATGGAAGGCTTAGAAGACTATGGTTGAGATGATCTTTCGGCAGTGAGATGATAACACATGAATAATTTATTGGTTTGTTTGAAAAGGAACAAAATGTAGAAAATTGTCATGTTTTAACGAAATTCAGTTACATAGTTCATCAGACAAAGCATAGTTGATTGTTGTTTTACGAAAGTGAATAACATTTGAACTAGCAGGTCATAATCTTGGCCTGGATTGTCAAAGCAGCTCGTTAAATTGTACATAGTCTGCTACTAGAAGCAAGCTTAACCATCCCATTCAATTTAATGGTTTAGGTGGGGAGAAAAAACAAACTAAGAATAGGGATAAATATTAACACTGAGAAAGGAAAATTTTAATCTACTAATAATACACCAAATGTCGTCTTGAGACTTACACGTAAACTAAATTAGGAGGAAGTTGATATGGTATGCTATCCTTCAGTTTGTTCTTGCTCAAGTCTCTGTACTATGACAAACAAACGCAATGCGTAAGCTAAAGAGTTTAAAAAATAAATGTGTTGTAAAAAAAATGTACTTTCGAAACAAGGCCTCACAACTCAGTCACTGATTTCAAACTTGATAGCTTGTAGCCTAGTTGTCCAGAAAGCCCAAGGCCAGATAACTTTCTGCAAATTATTAAACAGCAAAAGAAATATACTGTTCAGTAATCATATACAGAAATCCTGCTCTATAACTTATTAGTAAGCTTTCTTCACTGTAAAAATCCAGATAAATGCAAGTATCAGGCTGTATGAAACAGAGGTAACAACATTTTAGTTACGGAAGAGCCATCGCATTCAATTCCTTCCCAAGATTGACCACAAGGGTCACCTCCACTGGACTTCCAATTACTAAGTTTCGAAGGAGAATTTAAGCTGGTAAACATCACGTTAAGGGCAGAGACTGCAAATACAATTGAAAAAAAATTTACTCAGAATATTAAACTGTGATGGGAGAGCAAAAAACACTAATAATATCTGAATGAATATGTAAGTAAATTAGCAAATGATATTTTGTGATGCAACTTTCTAAACTTAAAAGGCTAAGCACTATCGTCTCAAGCGATGGAAGCTCTTTGATACATCAAACATAGTCGGCAAATCATATAGGTAACCATGGTTCAGGCGCAGTTTCGAAGACATTAAATCTTAAAGCATATATGACTCGGTATGACACACTATTTAAATAACAAAACGAGCAAGCGTTGAATTAGGGTGACTAGATCTTTCAAAGACTTCACCCAGTGCAGTCGGTTAATCATATAATTATAAGATAAAAATCAAACCATATCAAAGATGAGAAAAAATCGAGTATGAAAATTATGTGTTCTAACTAATCATATCAACCAAAAGCAAAAGAAACAGCATTCATTTCATGTTAGCCTAATTCCTACCGAGCCTACTAGTTTACCGTACTTCAATATGATGTTGATTCTTTGGTCGAAATAATACTAAATTTCTTTTCAAAATTATGAGGACAATTTCATCAGATATTCTAAGGAACAAATACTTAATTGGTTTCAGATCATCCGAAATGTGAACTTAATTGGCTCAATGTTATACAAAATGTGAATAAATTCAGGATCATCTGCAATGTGAACATATCTTGGTTTCATATCGGTCAATAAATTAAGAACAGGTTTAAGAGAGATTGTGGCTGAGAACTACTAATAATTACAAATACCACTATATACACATTTATATGAATTCACGAAAATTACGTAAATATTGACGATGATATCATATAAACAAAATTGCAGATATAGAAATCAAAAGTAAAATGAGAGAGAGTGAAAAAAATCACCATCCTCTGAAGAGGTCTTGGAATGGACGGAGGAGGGGATGCGGGTGAAGAAAAGGATCCAGAGAGTGAGAAAAGAGTGGTAAAGCGAGCCAGGAGCCGACAATCGAACAATGTTGTGGTACATTTTCCATAGGAAATTGCAGAGAAGAAGACGCGCATGTTGATCCACCATGGCCACGATCCACAAAGCAATTTCCAGCAGGAATAAGAGGAAATTGCTGCTGCTGTGGCGTTTTACAGTTGCTGAAGAAATCGATCTGCGAGTTCCAGCGATGAGATCGTTCCAGAGATCTTGGAAACGAGGGAGAGGAAGAGAAGGAGGAAAATGAAAAAGCCATTGTTGTTTGGTTGCCGAGAAAGAGAGGAGAGCGAAAGGTGAGGGCCAAATGACTGAATCACAGTGATTTTCGGGTATTTGTACTGCTTGCCACGTTATCATCATCGTTTCCCTCCTTTTTTTTAAGCACAAAACACAATAGTCGTCAACATATATACTCAAATCACTGTCTTAAACTAATTATCCAATCCATTGATCATTTAATATTCTGTTATAACAATAATAATATTGTTATAAACACTAATAAAAAAGTAAATAAATTCCTTCAAAAAAAATAAATAATAAATAAATAATATTGTTATAAATAGAGTTGTTGTATTTATTCGTAACCGATTTGTATCCGTAACTGACAATTCGTGTAAACATGTTTCAAATTGACTGTTTTGTTGCACACTAAAATATAAATATATTTTTTTTGTGTTGTTAATATACTTATGTAGTTAATAATGAAATTTTATCATGCAATTTAAACTTTTTAATCATGATATTAATTTTAGATTTTCATTTTGATATTTTTTTAATAAAAAAATTATCGGATAATTAGAAGAATTGAAACAATACTAAAAAAAATTGGGTGTTAATACTAAGAGAAAAATGTATATCAGTTGCAACTTAAATTTGCCAATGAGATTATAACACATCATTAAAATTCACTTTTACCCACCCAAGTGAATTTGTGGGAGCGGAGCGACACGCCCGAATCCATAA
>JAYMSZ010000179.1:0-25361 GCA_036897665.1 Pelargonium citronellum
AGTGTACAATAAAGTAAGTAAATTGTCATCAATAAAAAATTTAAAAGATTGTAGTACAAGTTAAGTAATTATGCAAACCCTAATTGAATAGTATAAATAGGTATTATAACATAAACCAATCACATTTCGAACATATTTTGTACCTTTATAGGCTATGTATGAAATATCAATTTCTGTACATTTTGTTTGGTTACTAGCTAATTAGATAAGTATTTATGTATATAATGATGTATTTTTTTTGAATTTTCATTCATGTTACTAATTAGATATATGTTGATGTATATATTGATATCAAATTGAGTTTATATGTTTTCGATAAAAATTATTGTTTGCTTATACTAAATGACTATCATGATGAGATTTATAATTTTTGTGAATATGCCATATTGGTTTTCTGGGAAATAACATAACCATTATTCTGAACTCAATGTCAAATTTCATTTCCCCAGGCTAAGCGATACATATGACAAGTTAGCAATGTCTTTTTTTTTTATAATTATTAAATTTGTTAAAAATACCGGTGCATGCGCACGAGTGTATAAACTAGTTGAATAATAAATCTAAAAAGATCTTAATAGATTAGATGAAACGAATGTTTAGGTTGACAATATCCCCTACAACATGAGTTGGCTAATCGGATTTGAGCCGGGTTTGGATCGGCTTAATTAGGGTTGGTAGAATTTAATCCGAAATCGATTTGCAAATATTTTGAGTTTGACCGTTTGAAATTTGAATCATATTTCAGTTTTAGAAATAATAATGTGTTGAATTGTGATCCGACTCAACTTAAAAAGTTGGTCATATCGGATCGGGTGAAGATCAGATCGAATTTTCGGTACATACAAATTCAAGTCCACATTGTAAGCTCTACCAATAATCATTAATTAATGCGAAAGGAACTCAATGAAATTTTGTTTGAGATATTTTATGGAAGATGATTCACACATGTATTTTATTTACATGTATTTTCTCATGTATTTTCTTAGGGTTAAAAATGGATCTATTTCAATGTCATAATATATTTACTTATATTTATCAATTTAAATGAATAAAAATTATATTTACGATTTTTAGTGTTCAAACGTTGATGAGTGCCCTCTCGGGGGTGGCACAATGGTCAAGACACACACCTCCATGAGGGAGGTCGTGGGTTCTAATCCTATTGCGTCGGGTGGGGTGGGGTTTTGGGTTAAAAGGGAAGAGCTACCCCCTATTGTGTAGCTCAACTTTGAAAAAAAAAACGTTGATGAGTTATACATCATCAAGTTACAAAAACTTATTAAAATACATCAAATCTCACGAAAAAAATTAAACGATTTTTGTAGATGATCTTTAATAAAAGATGTACGAAATATTAATATTTGTAATGAAATCATTAGAACATTGAAAATTCTCCATTTTATGCTTTAAATATTTTCATTAATAATATCAAATACATGTAAAAAAACTATACATGAAAAAATATTCTCCTTATTTTATTCATTAACCAAAATAAAGTATGGAGAAATTGCAATTGAATTTTTCACTGGAGAGATGCATGAGACGTGGATGCATGTCAAAACTTAAATATCTGAAAGAAGTGACCAACTTTTTTTAGAGCCAAACATTAATAAACTTAAATATCTATAAACATATGCGATGCAGAAAATATATACGCGCTCATGAAGTGGTGTGAGAATGAAGAAGGAGAAGAAATATAGATGGCAGTTGCAGAGAGGTTGTGAGTGACTGAATCAACACGCCCACGATATTTGCTGCCAAACTTCAAGGGCCCTTTTACATTGACAACTCTCTCTTACTTTTTTTTTTATAAATTGCTTTGTTACATTAATTTTATTTGTCTCTGTTGTTGTGCTCTGTCTTAGTCTCAACTCCACTCAATGTAATGTAACACTTCCATATTCATTAGATTACCCCCACGAATTTGGAATCTTTGATATGCAATTTACCCGGAAACATTATCTAAGTAGTAATCTTTATCTCGAAATGTTTCGTTCAAGAACATAAAAAGAAGCAAAACATTAATATCCCGAATTTTAAAACTTACCATTTTTCGAATATGAAAAATATATATTTATGTTTTAACAGACAAAAAATGTATTTATTTTGAAATGATGATGGTTGGTAGTGTCATATTTGTTTTTGGGTTGGTTGCAAAGAAGGAAAATTGAAGAGCCATCTATTTTTTGATGGGTTTCTTCTGTCTTGGTGGAGGGCCTCACAGAACAGTTGAAAAAATTACTAATAAAGAGAAAAAGATAAAGAAAGAAAAAAGGGAGAGGAGAGAGAGAGATAGTACTGTCTTTAGCCTGTCCCCTCCACCCAACACCAACACAGTCCAAGTTCAAAAGCCACCAGAAGCCACCAGCAAATTGTTTCTTCTTTTATTTATTTATTTATTTATTTGCCTTTTGTTTCTCTGATCCCTCTCATCAGTACTTGCAAATGGGGGAGGAATCATACTTTGAATTTCTTGTTATTATTTGATTCATCAACCAACAAAAACTTATTATTTTTTTCTTTATTGTATCACTCCAAACATGACTTTCTTGTTTGTTTTCTATTAATCTTCTCTTCTTCTTTCATTCCTCAACTCCCATGTTTTAGCTTTCTGGTTGTGGCCTGTGGGTATAAAAATGAAATTTTTTGTCCATGATTTGACCCCATTTCTCAACTTTCTGGACTAGTGGAGACTCTTTTCTTGATTACCCTTTTCTCTTTCTCTCATTTGGTTTTCTGGGTTTTGGTTAACTTGGTCTCTACTTGTACTTTCTAGTTTCCACCATCTACCCAACACACCCAAAAAACCAATATACTTGCTGTGTTTTCATGGAAATTGATCTTAACCATGCAGTGACTGAGGTGGAGAAGAGTGCGTTGTGTAACAATGGTGACTGTAACAAGGCTGGTGCTGGTGCTTGTGTTTGTTGTTTGTCCTCTACTTCATCTTCCTGTTCTTCAGACTCATCCACACCTCATGTCTCTTCCTCAATCTACTTAGAGCTCTGGCATGCTTGTGCTGGTCCTCTTATCTCACTTCCAAAGAAAGGGAATGTGGTTGTCTACTTCCCACAGGGACACTTGGAGCAAGCTGCTGCCTCCTCCCCTTTTTCAGCTATGGAGATGCCAACATTTGATCTCCAACCACAGATTTTTTGTAGAGTTGTGAATGTCCAGCTACTTGTGAGTATTGGGTTTTCTTTTCAATTTTTACTCACTCACTCCATTTCTGAACTGTCTTTGTTTAATTCTTGTTTTACAGGCTAATAAGGGCAATGATGAGGTCTACACTCAGGTTTCTCTGCTTCCTCAACCAGAGGTATGTTTTCACTTTTCAATTGATACTCTACTTACTTACTAACTATGTTAAGTTTTTAACAATCAGTGTGACTTTTGATTAACTGTTAGTTGAATTATAGTAGTATTTGTGTGATGAAAAGTAATCTTATAGCTCTAGGAGATGGTTTGATTTTGTGAAATTTTGGTTTTCTTAATGATGATGGTGGTGTCAATTCTTGGTATTGCTAGTTGGTAGGGTTGAATGTTGAGGGCAAAGAGGTTGAAGAGTTTGGGGATGATGAGGAGGGTGGTGTAGGATCACCCACAAAATCAACCCCTCACATGTTCTGCAAGACCCTTACTGCTTCTGATACTAGCACCCATGGAGGCTTCTCGGTCCCTCGAAGAGCTGCTGAAGACTGTTTTCCTCCGTTGGTATGATAATACTGTTCGTTCCGATAGATTAATGGATTAGCTTTTTGTGTGTGTGAGTGTGTTATAAAACTGGATGATTATACCTTGTAGGATTATAAACAGCTAAGGCCCTCTCAAGAGCTTGTTGCCAAGGATCTACATGGAGTAGAGTGGAAGTTTCGACACATCTACAGAGGTAGATTTAATAGAATTGTCAGTTGTGTTTAGCGGATTATTAATATTATCATTGATGTGATTTAGCGTTCATTACTCTTTAGGTCAGCCGAGGAGGCATCTCCTGACTACAGGATGGAGTATATTTGTTAGCCAAAAGAATCTCGTTTCAGGGGATGCTGTGCTCTTTCTGAGGTATATTTGATTATTTGTTTATCAAGTTGCTGAAGATGCATATGGATGCTGCCACATACTAGTTGTTCCATTCGTTTTCCAATTAAAGCCAAAGGCAAAATTCCGATCTTTTGACTTGAGTAACTGTAGCCAACAAGGAATAATTTATGTTTACAAAAGAAAAAAGAATCAAAAAGATTTTATACTTCATATCTGTATATGCTCTAACTTGTTAGGTGTAGATCCTCTTGCATGCTTCTAGCTTTGAACTATAGGCAAAACAGATAGTTCGGCTTCTTTTATGTGCTGATGTCCCTAAGGTGTTCCTGTGATCTCGTAAATTTGAAATTTTTTAATTTTGTAGGGGTGGAGATGGTGAGCTGAGACTGGGAATTAGAAGAGCTGTTCGGCCTAGAAATGTTCTTCCTGATTCAATTGTTGGTAAACCGAATATGCTTTCGAATACTCTATCTTTAGTGGCCAATGCAATATCCACGAAGAGTATGTTTCATGTTTTCTACAGTCCAAGGTATTAATATTTTTTCATTATCTGACTAATTTACTTGAGGCAACCTTGATTTGTAAATATTAATAGCTATAATACAGTAGCATCAAAACGAATCTAACAATCACTAACATAAACACTAAAACTCACCATAACGATAGACCGTATTAACGTAAACTTTTGATTAAATTGAGCATATAATGTGTGTGGATCAGTAATAGCTCTTGATCTCTTCGGGAAAAAAGAAGAAGAAATAGACGGGGTTGCGCAGAGTGTATAAAACACCCTGTATATTTATATGCATGCTTGGTCGGACAGATGTTTTTGCATGGAATGAAATTTGAAACTCTTCAAATTTGCTTAAATGTAGGACAAGTCATGCTGAATTTGTCATTCCCTATCAAAAATATCTGAGAAGCATCGCTAATCCAGTTTGCATTGGAACAAGATTCAAAATGAGATTCGAAATGGATGATTCTCCAGATAGAAGGTATTGTATTATTTGATCACGTAGCAAAACTTTAAATATCTTACCCTGTGATGGTTTTCATAATTCCAATTCATCTTCCTTGCAGGTGTAGCGGTGTGGTGACTGGAATTGGTAACTTGGATCCGTATAGATGGCCCAACTCAAAATGGAGATGCCTAACGGTGTGATTTCTAATTTTGCTCTACTAATTAAATATGTTCTATTATTCTTGATCTATGAATATGATGCTTTGTTTTACCCTCTATGTTAGCTTTCTCTCAAATACATGTCTCTTTTTTTACTCATGTTGCTTCCATATCTTGTATTATATTCATGTTAACTACTACATTCCTCAATAGCTTTTGGGCAATGGTGGGGTAATTACGTAGCTTAGTAAAAATGGAGACCTTAAAATTTCACAAAAAGTATCCCGTTCATTATGAAAGTTTAGTACTGTCCGAGGCAACACTCTGTACTTTATTTTCAATTTGTTACGTGCATCCAAATGTGTGAAGAAAACCATGAAATCACCTTATTAGTGTTAACACCTTTGTCATTGTAACATCGTACAGGTTAGATGGGATGAAAATACTGTGAGTGAGCATCAACATCGAGTATCTCCATGGGAAATTAATCCTTCTGTTTCTCTCTCGCCATTGGGCATTCAGTCTTCCCCTCGACTGAAGAAACTGCGAACAAGTATTCAGTCAACCCCACCCAAAGATCCCATTACTGGTACAAAATCATCACTTCGAGATGCAACATCAGTCTTATATCCACAATAGTTCCACATAATTAAATTCTGATTTTTTTATTTTTCTTGCAGTAGGAGGGGGCGGTTTTTTGGACTTCGAGGAGTCTCTAAGATCTTCTAAGGTCTTGCAAGGTCAAGAAAATGCTGGTTTCATTTCACCCCTTTATGGATGTGATACTGTAAACCATTCGCTGGAGTTCGAGTTGCGAACGCCAGCACGTCAGAGTCTCAGATCAACTGGAACAGAAAAAGCAAATGCTAGCAAGTACATGAGAGCCCAGACTTACACAGGATTTGTGGAGTCTGAAAGATTCTCAAAGGTCTTGCAAGGTCAAGAAATATGCCCATTGAGATCCCTAGGTGCTTGGGGAATTAGTAGTAGTCTTGGTGGCAATTCCTACACCAGCATGTCCCAAGCCCCAAACCCCGATTTCTATCCACTAGCATCAGAAGGCCTCCGAAACATTTATTTCCCACAAATGATGCAATCGGATGCTGTTGCTAACTTCCCAAGACAAGATGCCCCACTCAACCCGACTTCCTTTCAGACTGGGCTCACCAGGGCTGATATTCGAATGCCAATTCTCCGAAATGAGCGCGAGCTACGAGAAAATGTATCTTCTCCTCCACCCCCTCTAGGGACTAGTCTGAAAAGTCTGAATGATGAATCCTTTAGCGGGACTGTGCCGGGTTGTAAACTCTTCGGGTTTTCCTTGACCGGTGAAACACCAAGTCCAAATTCGCAGAGCACTGGAAAGAGGAGTTGCGCAAAGGTACACTATATTGCGAGCAAAGGTTGACAAGTAAGTGTGTAGATTTGCCTTTCTTGATGTCTTCTTAGAGCCATGTTAGCATAAATTGGTTAAAAGGTTGAAAAGCAAAGCAGCTTATTGGAAGAGGCATGGCATGAATGTTTCAAAACTTTATGATTATGGTGATCTACTGAGTGAATTAGAGAACCTATTTAGCCTTGTACAAGAGCCTAACAAAGGATGGAACTTGGAAGGCAGATGTTGTATAATAGTACTTTGCTTAAATTCTACAATGTTCTCTCTCAAGATATCATATATTTGAATCTATATATGCTCATGCATAGAGCTGTCTAATCCGAGCTTGACTTGCGATGTTTTGAGTTATGCGTGTCTAACTCGAGTTCAATCTACAAAATTGAATGAGTAAGTCTAGCGGATTTGTCTTGCCTAACTCAAATTTTTTTGTGAGTCCCAACATGTAAGAGAACGAAAGTGGGTTTTTTGTGAGTCCCAACATGTAAGAGAACGAAAGTGGGTGAAGATTGATCCAATCTATTTTGTGGATCCAAAACTGCAAAAGCATGGATATGATATTCAGTCCATATATTCATATTCAATTTGTCACTCCTAATAAAACATATGCATATTTAAAAGGTAGTACGAAAAACATTTAAAAGCGAGAAAATAAGTAACAAGAAGAGGATTTTAAAATAAAATTCTTATAATGTAATGATTTGATCTACTCTTATAAATTATTAGCCTTAAAAGAAAATCTTATATAGTATCTTAATATCATTTGTTTTGACTCAGCATAAACCAAAACAACTTTATGACCCATCTTCCTTGTTCTCATAAACAAATACTAGTATCATTTAGTAGTTTGAAGAAAAACATTAATAGGTAATGCCTAGAAATACATGACGATGTCTACACTCCTGTTAAGAGAGGGTTTAGAATAACTTCTCAAAAATAGTTCATGATCAGGAAGAGATCACGAGCAATTTTGTGGTTTAGCTCTTTTTAAAAATAAACAGTTTAACTGTTTGGATAAAATGGTGATAAGAAATAGTAATACTTAATATATGTTTCATGAATCACAGTTAAAAAAGACAAATAATTATAATAATTTTAAAGTTAACCAATTAATTGAATTATATAATGACTAAATGAGTGATTAAAAGGAAGATATAAGAATATTGGTCAAAATAACTCTTTTTTTTCTGCTCATGAGCTGAAAAATCAGAAGTTGGGGGTATCTACCTCTTTTATTTTAGCTCATCAACAAGAGCTTAAAAGCTATTTTGGTCATTACCAAACACTGAAAAGTGCTATTTTGTGCTCATAAGCCTGTTTGACCAGCTCATGAGCTAATCCAAACACCCTCCAAGTTTAACTAATTTTATCATCAGATGACAAACACGTGGCACAATATTTATGAAATTCCTATATTACCCTTCACATAGAATTTTAATTCTCTCCTTCCGCTCTTCTTCAATCACTCTTCCTATTTTACCTTGTTAGTCCAGAACCGAGAACTGCTGCTGCTGCCTGCATCGGCCGCGAATCGCCTTCAACGCCGCGAACCGCCTTCAACGCCGCGAACCGCCACCGCCTTCAGCGTTGTGAATTAGGTTCGTCATTTTCTTCTTCGGTTTCTCTTACTTTTCAGATTTGATCTCTTATTTTTCGATCTGATAGTTTTTTTTATCTAGTACAATCCGCATGAGAAGGGTTTTACATTTTGTTTATTTGTTCATTTCAGCTTTCACAAAATGAGATAAATTTGGAAATTTGCTGAGAAGTGCTGATTCTGGGACTCCTGGAGGAGGAGGTGTGAGTGCAACTGCTTGGAAGGTCAGTTTCTTTATGTACTGTATTGTCTGCGTAAGACAATGTTGACATTCTATAATCTATACCATTCAATTGAAATATGGGTGCTTAATGTTCAGTGTCCAGTTTATATGTGAACTATAATTTTAACTGATTTAGGGGCTGTGATTGGGTCTGGGTTGGGCTGTATCTGGCGGCTGCGGGAGGTGCAAGGTAGGCTCAGGCACGGCTGTCGAAGGTGCTGGGTCGGGTTACGCGGCTACTAGAGGGATTGAGGTGGTTTCATCTTCTTTTATCTCATTCTTTTTTAGAATAATTTTGTATTGATTTTTGGTAGTATGTGAGTGATTCTGAATAAATTTGGATGGATGTTGGATGATTTAGTGGATATTAGGCTATTTTTGTGCGATATTTGGTAATTTTGGAAGAATTTTGTGCTCATGTTGCATTGGTGTTGTTAATTTTTTTATTTATAGATTTTGGTTAATTCTGTATTTATTATAAGTTGATTTTGGCTTATTTATGTTGATATGTGATAATTTGGGTTCATTTTGGAGATTCTTTTTAAGACATAATATTCCGGCTGAAATTTTCAAATTCAAATTACCAAAATCTTCATACCTTTGAAAATTTTGGTCATACCTTTGAAGATTATGGCGTAATTTAAAAATTTTAGATGATAATAGGGGTAAAATTTTCTTTTTGCTTGGAGCCTTAATTTTTTTTATGGTTGCTGTTATTCTGATGTTTGTTGTTCCATTTGCATTTCAATACAAAATTTTACCCAAAAACTAAACTTGCTTTACTTTTATCCGTTCTCAATATTTTCATTTGAATGGCTGCAACCAAAATCAATTCATGCCCCTCCTAACATGCTGTCGAACTAA
Source organism: Pelargonium citronellum (assembly GCA_036897665.1). Classification (NCBI taxonomy): domain Eukaryota; kingdom Viridiplantae; phylum Streptophyta; class Magnoliopsida; order Geraniales; family Geraniaceae; genus Pelargonium; species Pelargonium citronellum. Next base: position 9,239 of record JAYMSZ010000179.1, read on the forward strand.
GCTTAAGCTGCTCTTGAGTCTTGACTGATTGATTTATAGCGGCCATGATCCAATGAACTCATTAATACTATTGTGGATTTGGGTATATATTTATATAGGCATAATTAGTTTTATTGAAACTTTATCTCTAAATTCTCTTACTACGTTTGATGTTTTAGCAATTGATGCTTATGATTATGAGTCAAGAGAGAGGATTGAACTTTCGTGGAGACTTTGCTTTAACAACTTTGAATTCGTAATTTTTATTGAGAATTTGACATTGTTATTGTGGCTGTTGTGTGGACACTTTGTTTAAATTTGAATTTTGGTGGTGACTTTGGTTGTTAGTGGACTCAAGTTGTCTACTTTTGTGCAGAATTATGGTGGACACTTTGTTTAAATATGTGCGTTTTTGTACCTTTGTGTGGTTTCTGGTAAATAGAGAATTTATATATTTGGATCTGAATTGATACTAGGTGGACTCAAATTATATGTTTTGGTTTGTCATGTAGTTAAACTTAGATAGCTCTTTTGGCTTTCTGTATTTGATGAATTTAGTTGTGGTTCTGCTTACTATATGATGGCTTCAAATTTTGGTTGTTTTGAACCCTACTTGATGATTGTTTAACTGTTCTTCTTGAGTCTAAAGATAATCATATATGTTGGGATATATATGAGTTAATTTAGATTCTTATTTGGCAGGATGCTAGGTGGACTCATATGGTATGTTTTGATGTATTTTTTTCACTGGATTTCAAAAGTTGTTGTCGTATTGTTGGCAAGTGAAATGAAAGTCTTCAATAGTTTGAATATTTGGATATTTGGATGGTATTCGTTATCCGAAATAATATTGGATTCGGATGTGGATAATACTCGAAATATTTTGGATTACATTTGATAAGGGTTTTTAACTATTTGAATCCGGAATTTTCCCCGGATAAATCCGCATCTGATATTTGTTTCCACACCCCTTGCTAAATATACTAAAGGTTTTGTATTGAGGCGTTTCAGCGCCAGAAAAATGTCCTGTAGCAATTGATGTTATTGTCGCTCCACTTTCATGCTTACTTTTTGCCTTGAAATTGTTCATTTTAACACACAGACAGAATAACATCAATGTCAAGTCTGAAAGTAAGACCTTTTAATCTTTCTTGTAGTGAAAAATGAACAATGGTGAAAGAAGACGATTGAATGGAGAAGCAGAAGAAGAAGATGATGAAGATGACGGAAATGGGGGTGGCATGGAAGCATGGGAGAGAACCTATGCAGACGAGAGATCATGGGAGTCTTTGCAAGAGGATGAGTCCGGACTTCTTCGCCCAATTGATGACTCAATCCTCTACCATGCTCAATATCGACGCCGCCTGCGTTCCCTTTCCTCTAAATCAACAGCTGCTCGAATTCAGAAAGGCCTAATTCGCTATCTTTACATCGTTATTGATCTTTCAGCGGTATTTGATCCTTCACTTGCACCTTTTTGAAATGGAATATTAGAATATGATTAATTCTTGAAGTGATGTCTGTTATTGTGGAATATGGACCACTTAGTAGTTAGTGACTTAGTGCTTACTGAATGAATTATGAACTGAGATAAAGAAAACTATATGGGCAATATAATTTAGTGCTGGCCATGTTTTGTGCAGTTTTGTACTTTGACTATGTTTGATTCAGTGCCAAAACCCATGAGTATTGTAATCCATACAAGTTTGAAACATTTTCACAAGCTTTCTTTCTTCATCTGATGTCTTTTGTCATCCGTCTTGGCCCAGGGAGGTATTCCGATGTTCAAGATCAATTTTATGAAATTGGATTTTTAAAACAATTCTTATGGATGGGTAGAGGAAGGCCTATTCATGCAAAAACTAATGTTATAGTTGCCAAATAGCAATGGTTCAATGACTCTAGTTATACGATGATATAGTTATAGGTGAGTGTTAAATAGGAATTTGTAAAATATGATTATAGATTGATCTCAGGTTTGCTTCTTGTAATGTGTTAATGGCTCTGCACCACTGCATAAACAACTTATTGACCTATATACATCAGTATTATTTGTTTCATATGTGAAAAACTACTAGAAGTCTTCTACATTCTGCACCCTATACTTTGTTGATCATTAAAGTAGTGTTCTATGTATATGGGGGTGAGTTAAGCACTAGTGGCCGTGGGTGAGTTACGAAATGACTCTTAAATCTTAATAGGTTTTTCAGATAACCTGCAATGTTATAATGAAATTGATAAGTCGAGCCACGTTTGATAGAAAGCTATTCTAGTTCTTGTAGACTTTCATCTGACTGTTAAATTAATCATTTAATTTGATCAGTACTGATGTGTATAGGCAGCTGGAGAGATGGACTATCGGCCAAGCCGAATGGTTGTCGTTGCAAAGCATGTTGAGTCTTTTATTAGAGAATTCTTTGACCAAAATCCGCTTAGTCAAGTTGGACTGGTAACGATAAAAGATGGTGTTGCTCAGTGCTTAACCGACATGGGTGGCAGTCCTGAATCTCATGTTAAAGCTTTGATGGGTAAGCTGGGGTGCTCTGGTGCGGCCTCCCTTCAGAATGCTTTGGATCTTGTTCGCGAGAACCTAAACCAAATTCCATCTTATGGTCACCGTGAAGTTCTGATCTTATATTCGGCTCTCAGTACATGTGACCCAGGAGATATAATGGATACCATTCAGCAATGCAAGAAATCTAAAATAAGGTGTTCAGTTATTGGTCTTTCTGCAGAAATATTTATTTGCAAACATCTTTGCCAAGAAACTGGTGGGTTGTATTCAGTGGCACTAGATGAGGTGAGCTTAACCAACTAGTAGGTTTGTAAACACTAGAATCAAGATAAGTTAATTCCTGTATTCAAAGCATTTTAGTTCTAGCTTTACGTCATTAAGATGTAAATTATTAATTTTCAATTGAAAAGGAAGAAATAAGAATAGAGGTGATAGAAATTTGACAAAAGCAATGTTGTTTCAGTTGTATTATTTACAACTTCAAATTTTTTTGTTTCCGAATACATTTTTACACTTGCATCTTCTCTTGCAGCACCACCTAAAAGAGTTGATATTGGAGCATGCACCACCACCTCCAGCCATAGCAGAATTTGCTATTTCTAATTTGATCAAGATGGGTTTCCCACAAAGAGCTGCCGAGGGTGCTGTTTCAATATGTTCATGTCACAAAGAGGCAAAGGTTGGTGTGGGTTACACTTGTCCAAGGTGCAAGGCACGTGTTTGTGAACTACCAACTGAATGTCGTATCTGTGGATTGACACTTGTTTCTTCTCCCCATTTGGCAAGATCGTATCATCACCTGTTTCCAATAGCAGCATTTGATGAAGTGCCATCCTCACTTCTAAGTAAAATTCGTCAAGCAATGCCAAAAAATTGCTATGGTTGCCAACAAATTCTAATTATTGGTAAGGAGTTATAAACACTATATGAAGACCTTGCAATTAGTTAATTATACATTTACTTCCCGTCTACTTCTTTATTTTGCTCAACTGGATGGTCTTGTACCCATGTATATATATCGCATTGATTATGTTTTGGAAGTGATGTTGCTTTTGGAGGTGAAGTAATGCATGGTGAATTTACTAGTTAGGCACCTCAACATATCGAAATCAACTATCATGTACTAAAATTGTGTATTCCTGCCCCTTCTAGGTTCTAGTGAAGTGTTGGTTCTTATTGATATATGGATCGCATTCAATTGTATTATATTTCTCATGTCCATTTTCGGTTTTGATATAATACTTTACCTGATTTAAGTTTTGTTTCTCACATCTGATTTTTACTGGATTGTTGCAGGAAACAAACCTGTCCATTGTGTTACCTGCCCAAATTGCAAGCAGTATTTTTGTCTTGATTGTGACATTTACATTCATGAAAGCTTGCACAACTGCCCAGGTTGCGAGAGCTTCAGGCGTCTCAAGTAGATGCTGTCATAAAACTATATCTGGGGTATCATGTTTTTACTATTCACAGCCAACTAAAAAGAGTAATTATTACTTCAAACAGTTTTGGATTTCAGTAGATTAACATTATATTTTCCCGTGTTGCATCCACTGCTGTCTGTGCATTCTCTTCCATTGCTTATCCAAATTTAACTTTTTTATATAGTGAAATAGAGGGTCATATAGATGTTGAGAAGTTCTTGGCAAATAAGTAGATGGACTTGTGTCAGCCGGAACTTGTTTCATAATTATTGTTGTTGGCTCGGTATGCGAATTTTGTAATTTGTAAGATATATACCAACTGTAGCTCTTATTCTTGGAGATATTTGATCGCATGGAGGAGTACCTTTATTTGTGGGTGGGCAGAAAATCTAATCGTGTGGCTGATTTCATTCTAAATTTTGCTATTCTAGTTTTTTGGATTGTAGTTTTTAGTTCACCGGCCTGTGGGTACCCACCCTCTTCTTCGGATTGTAACGACTTCTCTACCTCTTTTTCTAGTTGGCCCCCTTAAAGCCCAATGCAGTTTCTGTTCGGATAAAAAAAAAGTGTAATGTTAAGATCATATAAATGTATGGTCAACACATAATTTACATTTCAGCTTATGTGGAAGTGTGAACTGTCAAATGCAGTCTTCACTCAAAAATAGTGTGAACTTTTTTCGTAACATGATAATTCATGAACTGAATTATTCATCCGTTATTTGACTAACTTCCAGACTACTCCGAGACATTCACCACATCGTGTAGTGAAGAACCTAGGTCCCGGATGTGGTCTCTAGAGGGGCACAATTGTGGTAATAGTTACTTTCAAAACAAAATATATGCTTTATCAGGATGTGATATATGCTTTATAAGGATGCGAAATGTCTAGACACTAGTTTGATATAGCACGAAATTGCTGGCTTTGTACAACAATCTTTAAGGCATTATCATTCAGATCATAGTCAAATATGACATCATCATCTACTATGAGTATAAATACTCTCCTTAACTGGAAAAGAAAAATAACTTATGAACTTTTCTTCCCATTTTCTCTTTATAATTTTGTAAAATTTGAATCCTAGGCAGAAGTTCTCATTCTCAAATAGTATTCAATTCAACAACATTAAATGTAATTCATGTTAATTGTATAGAATTTAACTATGAGCTCATGATTTTAACCTATCAATAGTGGGTGAAAGTTCTAGGGAAGATAAATAGAGATGAAACACAAATTATTATCCTTTAATAGTGAATGACCCGAGTTTAACAACACCTACACCCAAAAGCATAGTTAATAAGATAACTAATTATCTTAAACTAGCAATAAATTCAAGAATTATCTTATGGATCAAGCTCAATTCCCTCATGGATTCAACGCTCGTCCAAAATAGACATATTCTGGAGAGAACTTTCGATACCAGGATCTGATCCGACCAACATACTAGAGTGACAAGTTGGATCTATCAAGTACATATCATCCTCCTACCATCAAGTACCATCCATGGAGGTCGGATCTCATCTACATCAGAATGATTGGTTACCAAGGCATTAAATCATAAATGTTGCAACATAATCTCTAAGAAAACAGAGAAGGTTCCATTGCCTCGCTATGGACTACATATTACAAATTTACCCATCAAAGCCTTGTAGTGGAGTTTCTAGGAATCCACTAGGTCAAAACTATTTACTTCAAAAAGAATTTTCATTTTATAAATAATTGAATCTGGGTGAAAACATTTACAAGCTATTCGCTCTCTCATTGTAAGTAACCTGAATAGAAGAAAGATATTAGTATACCACGTCGGGGAAGTTTCCCACTACATCCAATGGATTAATTTAATTTGGGAGTAACAATGACCTGTACAATTTACGGGAACTGGACCTGCAGATCTTCACTGAACATTAGGCAAAACATTACTTGTAGCAACCCTGTTACAACAAGAGAAATGGTCAAAAACTGTGAAGCAAGAAACAAATATTGAAAATGATACACAAGACTTGAACTCACCAGTTATGCAAATGATTCTGCAGGCACCAGCAAAAAAAAATCACTTTGCCATGCTGTGTAACCACCAAATCTTCAAGCACAAATTACAAGAACACCTTCAGGTGGTAGAAGAGCATCAAAAAACAACACTACCCCCAAATGAACAAGGTCAAAATGACTCTACTCGGAGTCTGAGTGAATAGAAAGATACAGCCGAGGCCTCACAGAACGCTTTTGCCGAGGAAATGAGAAAAGATTATCTGCTCTTGGTCTACTTGGCTTCTCCGATCTATCACCATTCATGTCAAGCAAAGAAGCTGCAAAATTGGGAGTAATCAGCCTCAATAATTTGAAATCTCTGAGATAATGATACTAAAACAAAACCATGAAGGTTTGCAGAATCAAGCAAAAAAATGGAATAGAACAGCTAACTATATTGAAGTAGAAAGGAACAAACCAGCGTCAGCTAAAGGGATTGAGGCACTTTCTCTGGCTGGTATTTGATGCGTTGAAGTCAATTCATTCAAAGCTCCATCACCGCCACTGGCACTGCCACCGAGCCTGAGAGATATCCAATCATCAGTGCGCAAACCATTTGACACATCAACTTGATTTTGCAAATCAGATTGCATTGATGCATCTGAAGGCCTTGTTGGAAGAAATATCTGTAGAGAAGGATCATCTCTCCCAAACGGCAAAGGATTATCAACTAATCCATCATTCATGTCAGCATCAGAACGACCAACAGAAGAATCCGGGACCAAATTAGCAGATACAAGGGGAGTATCAGAAGCCAACGTATAGCCACTCATTAATGGGGGGCAGTTAACAGAACCATGCTGCAAATCGACTAAAGCATCTGCGACACCTGCATCTGAACTAAAGAATTGGAAAGCATGGCCTGTCTGTGTTCCTGGAGGTAATGGCCAAAGTGGCATTCCAAATTCATCTTCATTGGTATTAAAAAGACCCAAGCATGAGTTCCCACCATTGCCAAGAGTCTGGTCTTCTGGATATGGATCTATTCCAGTATGAGGCATAGAAAAAGGAACACCAGCATCAGATCCATTGTGGTTGTAGGCAGTTCCAGAAGGTAAAAACATGTCATCCTCATCTTCTGAGCCACTGAGAACTATAACTTCCGCATTTCCAAACTGGGCAGATGGGTTACAGTCAGCAAATCCATATGCTGAATCAAGATTCAGAGACATGGAATCGAGTTCAATACCATTGTTGCCAGACATATCAAAATTACCACCAGCATCCTGATTTACACTTGGATCTTCGCCATCCCTACTTCCAGTGGCACTGCTGCTCATAGGGAGAACTTTCTGATCATTGTTCTTTTCTAGGAGTTTATTACCAGAAGACGTGTTCATTTCTTCAGGTTTGCTGACTTCCCAAAATCCATTGCGATTCTTCCTGATTCCAAGTTTCAATCCCATATGACCTTCTGACAAGCCTTCCTGTTTGATTTGTTTCAATGCATCCAATTTTGGCTGAACATTTGCCTCAACAGGAGTGCATATAGTACCATCCGGAGAATGCCACAGCCCAAGATCCCCAAGATCCCTACGTTCACCATCACTTTTAGCCTTCACACGCCACGAACCATCAGGCTTTGTCTCAATTTCCGTTACATCTTCTCCACAATGTCTCATCTTCACCATTAAAATGAACTGAATCCATTAGAATGTTGAAATTAAGTATGTGATGCATCCAATCTAAATGAAAAGGAAGAGATGCTACCAAAGATGTTATACGATTGAAGTATGGATCAATGATTATGTACTCCAATGAGTAGTTCTTCAGACAAATGGGGCACTGCCACTGCAGGAAGGTTGATTCACTTGATTAAATAAACAAGATGTATATATATAAACAAGTAAAATAATTATTATTATGTTTAGTTTCCTACCTTCCTAGAACGTTGGTTCAGTTCCACAAAAACTTCAAGATCAAAACAACCCATGTGAGCACAAGCTTTGAATCTTCCGGCAACCTTCATTCTTGAACCACTCATCTGCATATCACATCCATCATAGCACAATTCAATCTAAATATAAAAATAAAAGGAAAGTAAGACTTGAGAACTAGCAAACACAACAATAGTCATCATATATAATAATTGATTTATTTATTAACTAAAGCACATTACAGAGGTGATTGTTGGGGAAAAATATTGATCTCGGGAATTACTGGTTGTATGATAAGATGATAGCATTCAAGCTTTAAAATAAAATGCAGTCATACGGTAAATAATTGAGCAAAGTTGGTAAAAACAGTAAATTGTACTTATTCACTAATAGTTAGGGCCCATATCCAACAAACATAAAGCTTATTCCTTCCATAAAATCATTTTTTTTTCCTTAATGCAATTAGAAAATACTAATGTACGCATCATGTTAGAATACTACTACCATATAGATACGACTACAGCTTAAGTTTCATATACCCATTGGGCAGACTACCACGTACATGGCTTAAGCTAATAAGAGATCTAAGCACAGGTAATGGCGATTCAGTAAGAGTTCTTGAATTATAATACCTGCAAGAACAATAGTGATGATTTCCTATTACACAAACAAATACATTTTACAATTGAACAGTTTAAAATAATTGTGTGATAGTTTGACTCATAATTGAACTAACTCCAGAAAGCTGCATCTTGCAAAAAAACATTTCATAAAGCGGTTTATAGGCGTAAAAAGATTCAGAAACCGGTTACTTCTACTTACAGGACATCGTAAATTGACAACAAATGAATCTGCAACGACTTCAATATCACTATCACTATCAGCATTATCATTTGCTGTTCCACCTCCAATACAACGTCGCACACGAGCAAGAGCATCCTCAAATCGCTCACCATCTGATTCCTTGGGAATCAAGTTGAGAATCTAGAAAACAAAGTAAGATATTAGTTAATAACCACAAATGATGGGAAAATTGAAAACATCATAGTTCTTCACAAGTTATTTTCAGCAATGCAAACTCGAGCAAAAGATCCAACGTGATAACTTAAAGGCAAACAAATAAATGCAGAATGCTTCACATTCAAATTATCTTTACGGATCATGTACCAAATTACCAATACATCTCCAATACAACCCTATTATAAGACTAGACATATCGAGCACATCTTAAGACGTGAATACTTGTTGAATCTAACATGCAAAGGGGAATATAAGCCTTTTCTAAATACAGAGGAAATACCTTAAACATTAGAATGAAGCCTTTGCAAGGGGATTAATTCAAACAATATATGCTGTACAGTTTGAATGATCTATTACAACTAATTGCACAATTAAATGGTTTATAATTGAGGAAATGTTAACATTTTAGATATTTTAAAACAAATAAAATGGTTGTCATAATCTAACTTGCATATTCAAATCCACCCAACCAACAATCCAAAATTTAAACGTGCACAAAATTACAATTTTTGCAATTATATTACTTCATGGTCACAATAAACGCATAAATAAAGCAACAGATATAGTATGAGATATGCATTCAAAGACTTCTTAGTCAGAAAGACCAACCTGTGAAACTGTACGTCTCTTTACAATTCTAACTCCAAAACAGAAAATGCGGGCATCACACCCTGTTAAGCAAATCTTGTTAATTCCATCTTTAGTGCATGGTGTGATCTGACAAAAGACCAAGAAAAAAGAACTAAGAAATAAAGCAACAATCACCTAAAACCAATAAAACGGTTTACTAGTAAAGCAAAAAAAAACACTACTACTATTAGAAAACCCTCAGGTGGTAAAAGGGAATTTGCTCACAATTGGCCCATCATCCCGACCATTTGCTCCAAGCAGTTGAGAGCCAGGTCTATTAATTGCACGCATAGGAACACCTGCAGAATAACACAAAAAGAAAACATGTAATTTTAAGTACTATTTGAGCACTAAGTCATTATAATGGCTGACATGATGAATAAATAAATAACAATGGAATTCATGGTGCCATGGAGAAAATGAAAAAAATGTCATGTATACAACAGAATCATAAATAACACTACACAAACCATACGATGCCAAGGTAATTATAAGATGAAGTAGAATCATTATCTTTTTAATACACCTTTTATCCACACACACCCAGAAAGGAAAAAAAACGGTGATATGGAAACAAGCAAATAAGACTACCAAATAATATAATTTTCAAAACCAAATGATGATCATGGCCGAAGCAGCCAGTCAGTTTTTCTTCAATACTACACAATACATGAGTAGACACCAAACATTAGCTACCAATCACCATACCATTGACCTGTAGATCTGCATATTGGGGCCACTGCATTCTATATGGAACCTTGTCATTAAGAAGCATACACCAAGCCTATTCATAGTCACAAAGCATAATCAGTAAAGTCACAACTCAACAAGAGACCACAAATCATCAGGCATGAGTATATGAATTAACCTGAACATCATACTCCTGCTTTGCCAATAACTCCTTATCTGCTCTCGTGAGTTGAAATGTTTTCTCCACACTTTGTACCGGGTTTGTGCTGGAACAAGCAAATGCCAAATGAAACATTATTTAAAGTCACTGAAAAGTGAATATCTACTTTTGGTAATATTTATATGACAGCCAACTGCACAAACTATGATCCTCTATATAACAGTCGAGACATTAATATGTAAAAGAACGCATTGATAAAAATCAATGGAATCCATAGTTGGGTAATATCTGTATAGCTACAAAACTCAACAAAGCAACTCATGACCTGAACAAAACCAAAGAAAATGTCTAACATTCAACACAGAAGAACATTTAATGAACATCAAGTTAACTTGGCAAAACCAATCGACCAATCTAGCAATCTTCACAAATTTTGAGTCAGAAGCAATTTAAATAGGATAGATGTATTTTTGTACTAACCCGTCAGTAGGAATATTTGCAATAGTCAACTTTACAGGTAACAAAGGATGTGCAACCGAAAGCCAAAAACTGTACAGATAAAATAGCAATGTCAAATTCTATCGTGAACAAGACAATCATAGAATGCATATACCGCATCATTAAAAGAAGATTAAAAAATATATGGCTCTGAGGTTATACAACCAAAGCATGCAATAACCAACATCATAAATTTAACAAAAAAGAAAATGTTTATATGGTATATAAATTAATTCATGTATACTATAACTTAAGTTCAAGAATATAATACTGTAATGACTAATGAGTTCCAGAAGTCATTTAAAGTCCAAGAAAAATGAACTGCCTTAAGAAGAGATGATATATTTTTATCTAACAGCTTGTCCCATTAAATCGTTAGCTACCCTTTTACTTAATCTTTTCTTCACAACATGTTGTGTATCCTTCTTGTCCTTAAGACATGATCAAGTACAATAATATTCCTTTGTAGTTCTCTCCAAGCTCACTGCAACTTGTACAGTTAAATTTTGCACCACTAGTACGTACCCAACACCCAACTATAATAAGCAATCACAATTTCTGACAGCAATTTCTGTTGAATTATTTACTTAAACTTTGTGGAGTTATCACTTACGATTCTATAATCTTGAGGAAGGTTTCTCGCCTGTTTACACTCATTCACTATATAATGTGCAACAGTAATAAATGAATCATCTGAAAATGGTTGGACATAATTGACACTATTCTGATCATTACTTTGAACACCTAGTAAAGGGATGAAGAGACAATCTTATAGTATCGTATACAAATTAATATTAAATAATAATACATGTAACAGAGTTAATGTATGATAATACAAAAAAGCCTCATAAGCAAAATTGCAAAAATTCCCTGGAGTAAAATTATATTAAAAGGGAAGCAATCTCTGAAACAAATGCACAAGGAAACAATAATATGGTATTCCAGAAAATCATACTACTGACACATAATTTAATGCAGAAAAAAAAAACGAAGGAAGAAATATGGTTAGCAGCTTTTAAGGTCTAAGGCAAGGACTAACTGTCTTATAGCCAAAACGTAATCAAGAATCCAGAATCAGAAGGCTAGGAAATGCCTGAGATTGGATAAAACCAACAGAAACCATGCAAATAAATCAAGGTCGTCTTATTCAACAGGAATCACACAATAAAAGAATCATGATACTTACGGATCGGCCCGATTTAGACGACAAATTTCACAATAGAATAATTCAGGAACTGGTGGATCCCCTTCTGTAGGTTTCTCTGGAATTAAAACACAACCCATATGCTGCCACACACTACATCTTTGATCCTCACACTGCACCGCCAAAAAGAAAAGAAAAGGCAATACACGAAACATAAGCACAGTTAATAATCCGCCAAAGAGTGTATAAGAAACTTGTAAAAGTAAATGACAGAGTCAAGTGTGCATAAAGAGAATAATAGAGGAGGGAAAGTGAACACGAAAATGTGAAATCAAGAAGACAAGCATGGTCACCAATATTCGATCTTCGTGAAAGCACCTATATGTCTATTGCGCTTTTTGGTAGATCTGTTTGCTTATTTCGTCCCAATTTGTCGTTTTGTTTAGAGAGTCTTGGGAAAAGGGAGAAACTTATATTGCTTTCCAAATGACCACAAACAGGCCCAGGAACTACAAACTTACCAGTTAGCTAAAATAAAAGCTTCCATGAGTCATGACAGCCTTTCAGACCAGCATACATCCATAGTTTATATATTTGACTGTGAGATCCAGTCAACATGGCTTCATTTTAACATGACTCCCAACCCCAAAATGCATTACTTGTAGAAAATAAATGTTCATCTGAATGTCATGCCAAACTAACTGTAGCATGCCTTTATATAACTACTGCAAATCAGTCAGACAACCATGCATTTCTGTCCAAGTAATTGGAACTTACAACTACAAGGAATGCAAACATATACAAGGGAGTAATGTGTATAATAAATGGTAATTAACCTTGATCATTGACCCTGATTCCAATGGATTTCCACAAAGACACCGAACCTTCGTATCTGGTTGAAACAGATCCTCAGTTTCGCCTTTCATTTTTGCATTACTGCTATCCAAGACACCTTGTCCCTTTGAAGCCAAATCAGTGGCTCCAGAAACCTGCATTTTTCTGGAGACAAGCATGGATGATATACACGTGCAAGGGAGGAAAGAGTGGGGAATTAAAAGATTTTAGCGCGTAAAGAGCATTGAAGGATGAAAATATAAAATGATAATCACATGTAAAAGCATGAAAGATAAAAATAGTGGTCTGAGTCACATCTAGTACAATAAACATGAGAATCATAAAATATTGAGTGAAACCAAACAAAATAAAGCAGGAAAGATGCACAGAGATCGCAAACACAAACCTGTATGTATCATCTATTAGTTTAGCTACCTCTTCCTTTCCAATAGCGTGCTTCTTTGCCCGCATTTTGGAATCTACAAGAGCATGACAAAATGCTTGATTGTCTTAAAGAAAATTACCAGCTTACCACAAATTTATGCAATCAAGAAATTCCTAATGCAGAAAATTCAAACCAACATATAATACAAGGAAAGGAAGTATGCAACTAAATAACATTTAGAAGAATGAAAGCATAAAAGGCAATAACAAAACTAGATATAAATAGAGCAAGCCTTAAGAACTTGGCCCAGTTCAAAGATTAGTACTTAGACAAACTATTGTCAGAGATACCTTGAATCTATGTCAGCAAAATATCGAAGGTTCATTGTCTAAGGTGAATATATCAAATAAAGGGAAGAGCATGACTAATGAGTCTGTAACAATCTATCTGCTCAAATGAAATGCATACAAGCCAAGTACCTTCTTCATCAGAAAAGGTTCTCAATATCCTGTCAATAAGGTCCTACAAAAAAAAAGATACAACACATTAGATGAAATCTTCCATAACGAACTCCAATATCTAATAAACAAGGCTCGTAAAAAAATCATTCTAACAAATGGACTTGTGAATTTAGGCTCAAATACTAATCTTTTTAAGCCCCGCCTAGAACCTAGCCCGATTAACATCACCATGGAATACCAACAAGGGTAAAGAATTCAATAAAAGATGAAAGTAAATATCAGAAAGGACAGGAAAACCGTCCTCAGGAATACTGACAATTCAAATGATACATGCTTATTTTGTAACCTACAATTACAATTTCCACATAAATATATATGGTTCAAATGGAAGAGGAATGTGTAAAATACGGCCAAAGATGATAAGAGAACAAATAATATAATAGATCAGCCTAAACATTGTACAAGGGACAAACACACCTGCTTTTTCCCCTGCTTTGAAAGACATAACTGACTGAGAATATCTTTCAGCTCTTTTATTCGAAAGTATACCAATTTGTCCTGCAAGGGAAACATAGCTATAATAACATTCAATCCAAACGAGAAAAGCCTTAACAGCAGGAGCAGTTCCATGCGCTATGCCAACTAATGCATTCACCCTTTAATACTAACAAAATGAAATAAAACTGCAATAGAGACTGGTTCACAGCAAGATATTAGCCTCGCGCCCATGTAAAATTAGAAAGTTGACTTGAGTAAAATAAAAATGGTGAATCTGAGTTGATTATATGTAATCTGCTACTAAAAAGTAGCACATAATTGGTTCAAAATATATCCATTTTATTCATCTAGATGCTATATGTTGGCTGAGCATGCTATACTCAGGTAGATTCATAGAGATGATCTAGCCAACACGGTGGAAATATTCAAATGTAAAAATTAACAGCAATACATGAATTAACTATCCCCAAAAAAAATTAAAATTGTTAGCAGTATATCTCATCATGGACAAGAATCAATGCTGTCTGGGACAACATAAGGGCCACTGGAAAGGTGCAAACGAAAAGTTAAACCAGAAGGGAGTAAGTTCTCTGATGCAAAAAACTGCTCCAAACAATTTTTATTCGCATAAACATTATATTTTAGTGCATGCTGCCAAATAAGAACTACTTCTGATCATAATACTTGTGGCATATTAATATCATAGGTTACTGGCAATGAAAAATGTGTCTTCAATCCTCAAATTTCCAGAGATTTAATTTCATTGACCCCTCAACATGCCAACAAAATGGTGCTAACGAAAGCTATACTATCATGATAAAGCTGCCAGACGTAATATAATTGTATACATGATCGAACAACTACATTCATTCACAATTGTATGTCAAATACTACTCTAAAACACTAAAATTCTATTACATACTGAACATTAAATGGTGCAGGCACTACTTAATCTTGCACCATTCCTTCATCGGGTAATTGCCAGCAGCTACTATGGCCTAACAGAGTAGGTGCTACTGCTAACTCCAATTAAAACAAGCAAAACACTGACACTAACTTGGACAGTGAAAAACAACATAATGCACCATAATATTGAAATTGAGCGTGAAGCAAGTAGGCACCTTGCAACTAGCAAGTAAATCCATCTTTGATGAAAAAAAAAGGCAGATCACTATAGATTCCGCAGCTGAATCAGCAGACAACCGACAATCATAAGCATCAGAGCAATCTGCACGGTCTCCGGGAAGCGATCGATCTAACACAGAACAAAAAATAAAAAAAACTGAGTAAAAAAATAAAAATTCATTCAGATTACACAAAACAGCACAGAAATGAGCACCAAGCTCCTGAAAATCGAAATGAAACTCAAAACAGTATCAACCAGAACCAACCTTGCTCCTGGAACTGAATTTGAATTAGAATCAGCAACCGAGTCGTGATTGAATTAGGGTTTGAGGTTGCTGAAGCCGACTTTGCTACCTTTGCTCTGTGCGAAAAAAGAAAGAACAAACTTGAACCAATCTTCCAATTACAATGTTTCGGACCTATCGCCGATTATGCATTCCGGTTTATTTGACGGGAACAAGTCCGGGTTTGGTTTCGGTGCGCCTCCGTGTGTGCAAATTGCAGTGCACGCCTTTTTGTTTTACGCACGTGAGAGAGTAGGTGCGTTTTGGGCTAGTGCGTAGGAAGTTTCCAGTAACTCGTCATCTTCTCACACGAGCTGGTACAGTTAATTTCCCGGACTGTAACAGTAACGAACCTTTCATCTGAAACGCACGATCCAACGATTGAGTTCATTGGGAGGTTTCTAACCGTTTGATCTGCATACCAATTTCTTTCGTGTTTAGTTAATTTTGTATAATTAAACATCTAGGTATCGTTTGGGAATCAATATTTTGATAAGGGAAAGCGAGGGTGATAATGGCAAGTTGTTGGTCAAAGTATAATACTGTGTTTAAGAAAAAAATCAAGGGAAAG
>JAYMSZ010000180.1:0-25306 GCA_036897665.1 Pelargonium citronellum
GAAAGCATCGACCCTGATGTTGCTCTCTCTTACATAGTAAGCTATTTGATTCAATGAAGTTTGATTTTTTGAGGTGAATTGTGTGTTGGTAATCAGCTTGAGTTGATAATCTTGTTTCTGTTGACTCTTAGGTTAGATGGAACTTCCATGTTTTTGTTTGGGTTGTGAGTGTTAATTTGTTTCAATGTTGATGCACACTAGCCCTAGCTTGATTGTCGAATTCGGGGATTTTTTTTTTTTTGGATGTGAAGAGTCATGATTATAGAAACAGAAATTATGGTATGAGGAACATTTAGAAGATTTAGCTTATTTTTCGGCAGCCGTAAATGCATTTTCAAGATTCATGAATCGGTTGATTGAATGTGTGTTGGTGGACAGAAGTTGTGTGGCTTGTTTCAATGTTGATGCACACTAGCTCTAGCTTGATTGTTGAATTCAGTTTTTTTTCTTCTTATTTTGGTGTGTGTGTTTGGATGTGAAGAGTCATGGTTAAGGAAACAGAAATTATGGTATGAGGAACATTTAGAGGATTTAGCTTATTTTTCGGCAGCTGTAAATGCAGGTTCAAGATTCATGAATCGGTTGATTGAATGTGTATTGGTGGGCAGAAGTTATGTGACTTGTTTCAATGTTGATGCACACTAGCTCTTGCTTGATTGTCGAATTCAGTTTTCTTTTTCTTTTTTTCCTTCTTTTGGTGTGTTTGTTTGGATGTGAAGAGTCATGGTTAAGGAAACAGAAATTATGTTATGAGGAGCATTTAGAAAAGTTAGCTTATTTTTCGGCAGCCGTAAATGCAGTTTAAAGAATCGGGTGCTTGAATGTGTACTGGTAAATGGAAGTTATGCTAATTATTATGGGACACAAAAGGAATTTGCATTTGTCAAATACTGTAAATAACATTTCCTTCTCTATTGGTTTTGGTTGAACATTTCTCGAAGAGCATAATGAAAATCAATTTCGGGTGGTAGTCCTGTTTGTGTTGACTTAGATTAGATGGGACTTTCATGTTTTTGTTTGGCTTATGAGTGTTAGTTTGTTTCAATGTTAATACACACTAGCCCTAGCTTGATTGTCAAATTCGGTGATTTTTATTTTCAATGTTTTTGGATGTGAAGAGTTGTGGGAAACAGAAATTATGGTATGAGGAACATTTAGAAAATTTAGCTTCTATTTCGGCAGCCGTAAATACAGATTGAAGACTCGGTTCTTTGAAAGTGTATAGGTAGACAAAAGTTATGTGACCTACTAAGGGATGCAAAAGGAATTTGTATTTGTCAAATATCGTAAATAACATTTCTTTCTTTATTGGTTTTGGTTGAACTTTCTTCTAGGAGTGTAATGGAATTCAGTTTTGGTTGCTTATCTTGCTTGTATTGACCCTTAGATTAGATGGAACTTTCATGTTTATATTTGGGTTGCGAGTCTTAAATTGTTTGAATGTTGATACACACTAGCTCTAGCTTGATTGTCGAATTTGGGGTATTTTGTATGTAATTTTGGATGTGAAGAGTCATAGTTCAAGTAAACAGCCATTATGGTAAGGGAAATATTTAGAAAATTTAGCTTCTATTTCAGCAGTCTTAAATGCAGTATTGAGAATCGGTTGTTTGAATTTGTATCATAGATGAAAGGGATTGACATTTATCATATGCTGGAAATAAAAATTCTCTCTTTATTGGTCTTGGTCAAACTTTTCGCATAATAAAAATCTGTGAGAATAATGTTAAGTCCGCTTTCCTCGGTTATGGTTTTTCAGTGAAATTATTGCTTCATGGGTTGTCTTGATTACTTGATTTTTGGATTCTTAAAATGTAGGTGTTTCAATGCCTAAAACTGGCATAGTTTGATTCCTAGAACTTGTAGTGCATTATTCGTGGTGCTATTATTTAGAAATGTAAAGACTAAAGATGTTTAAATCATGCATGGTGTGCTACTTCGAGTGATACACTTTTTCCAAATCTACTTCTTGTTGCTTCAATATTGTTTTTAACTGCTAGTTGTACTCTCTATGGCCCATAACCGCTATATATTTTCTTTAAAGGACGAGAAACTTCAAGATGTTTTGGGACACTTCCAGAAAGATTTCGAAGGTGGTGTTTCTGCGGAGAACTTGGGTAAGTCGAAAGAGAAACAAAACTAACATTCTAGTTGGCGGACCTCAGGGTTTCATTGATAAATTTGGGGATCTCTATAATGTCACAGGGGCAAAATTTGGCGGGTATGGTTCGTTTTTACCCACTTATCAACGTTCTCCTGTTTGGTCACATCCAAGGACTCCGGCAAAAGTTCAGAACTACAACTCACCTAGATCACCAAACAATTCACAATTGGAGGTTGGTGTTTTTCAATATGTTCTTGTTTTCTTAGAATAATATGTTCATTTCACGTCAATGAACCCAATGAAAAATCTTGCTCGTTAAGGATATTTATTCTAAAGTTATGTTGTTATGCAGGTTGGTCTTCGTAACTCCACTGTTTCATCAACTACTTTTCAATCGCTGAGGCCTGGATCTGCTTCTGCCGGTGTCACCTCATTGCCGGCTGTGAAGCCACCTTCTCTGAATAACTCAGTCAAACAAGAAGTACGCTTTCCACCCGCTCGTTCTTCCGAAGAACTTGATCCTAAATATGCATCTACAAAGAAGAAATCTTGTAATTTATCAGACCAAAAGACACTAAAGGTTCGAATCAAAGTGGGTTCTAATAACTTATCGTTGCGGAAAAATGCTGCAATTTATAGTGGTCTTGGCCTAGATGACTCACCTTCATCTTCATTGGACGAAAGCCCCTCGGGAAGTGAAGGGATGTCCCGAGAAGATGCCCCGTATGAATCTCCGACTAGCATTTTGCAGGTGAAAAATCTCTCTGCAATTTTCTTGTATTTTCTCGTCTCCTTTGTAATATAACCGGACTTATTGACATGTGTCTGTTTTGTTGATGTGATCAGATTATGACATCCTTTCCGGTGCACGGGAACCTCTTGTTATCACCTCTTCCCGAAGATCTACTTCACTTGACCGAAAAGGCCAGGTTTGTGAAAGATGGTAGATCTACGCTTGTCCCTAAGGGTGCAGAAAATTCTCGCATCTCAATGAACAGTTCTGATTCCGTGAGGAAGATAAAACCACTAGGGAAAAGTGATTTCTCAGCAGAATTGAACTACGGTGTCAAGAATGGTCGCAATGGCATTGGTGTGACATTGAAGAAGGAACAAGACATCGATGCCTTAGCTTGTGAGGAGCTTGTCTCCAATACGCTGAAACTTCCGATATTCACCAATGAAGTTGGAAAAGTTGGGGAAGATAAGAAACCGAGTTTCATTGATAATGTTTTGGGTTACCCTAGAAAAGATAGCCATCGCAAAGAAGAGAAGAGTTTTGACTCGGTCAAAGCTGATTCGGATGTTTCTAAGGTGAGAAAAGGTATATATGCTGAACCTTTAGAACCTCCCAAGCAAAAGGCTTATCAGAAGGCAACATGCAACGAGCAAGATGGTACAAAACTACCTTATGGGAAAGAGCCTTCATCTTTAGGAGCGAAAAAAAAATCAAAGGGAGGCCAAATTCGTGGAACCCTAGCTGTAGAAGATCCAAAAGAGACCTCGAGGCTTGTCTCCTCTTCGATTCCCAAAAGTAAGAAGAGCACTAATGCAAACAGCTCCACTTCCAAAAATGAACTTGATATAAAAGTACCAACGGATCTTCGGAAAACAAGAGAAACTTACATGGATTTCTTTGGGGACACAAATTTGGGTGAAGATAATCCCATGGATGCGTTGGAAACGTCTTCTGAAGATAGGCTGAAGAACTCGAGGGTGAACGGAAAAGGCACATCGACTCTCAATGATGCTTTGAAGGAGAAATCAAGTAATAGGAAAATTCATAAGCCACCTGCTCCACCTCACTCTACAAGTGGGCCCACTCCTGATGGAGCACCTCCGTTAGTAGGACCACATGTTATTAAAGAAAATTGGGTCCTTTGTGACATGTGCGGGCAGTGGCGGCTTCTTCCTTTTGAGGCAAGTACCGAAGATCTGCCCGAAAAGTGGCTGTGTAGCATGCAACACTGGCTGTAAGTCCGCTCTGTTGATTATGTTTTTGCTCTATACTTTTGATTCCCATGAGCGTCGGCTAGGAAATTGAGATGAGAGGTTAAAAATATTTGATAAGATCCTGGCATCTTGGCAACTAACCCGTAGTATTGCCTACAAGCACACAACTAACCTAAAGAATTTTCATGACACTTGACTACCTTAAGTATATAGGCTCCCCATTTTGTCTGTTAGTTTGAAAGGAATATTCACTCTCTCTCATCATGTCTTACATGTGACCGCTAATTGTATGAACGTCCAATTGTACCTTGTATATTTATTTTTAATTAAATAAATATTCGTAACTGCATGAAAATTATACCTTGAATTTTCCTCATTTTTTCCTTATTCATCCACTATTTGTATGAAAATCCAAGTTTTTTATATTATATAATTTGGGTGTATAAGTTGAAAATTAAAGAGTCTACAAGGGTTAAAACATTTTTTTTTAAACTTCAAGGAGTTGATGGACTAACGAAACAGCTAAACTTAAGGTTTGTTACTTTCAGTGTCGTAAAAAATTCTTTAGGTTAGTTACGTGTTAGTGAGCAATGCTACGGGTTAATTATTCTTAATTACCCTTTTTTATTGGTAAATTGTGACATGTTTTCCTTTTTAACTTTCTCCCAGAAGTCTGATCTTGTTGTCTTTATAAAATGTTTCAGGCCTGGAATGAACCGGTGCGAATTCACTGAGGAGGAAACGAAAAGAGCTCTACTTGCACTTTACCAAATCCCTGCTGCCGAGGACCAAAATTATCTGCACACTGCTGGTGCGGGTGGGGTTGTATCTGGTGCACCCCTGGCTGATGTTCGGAACCTTAATCAAAGCCATCAAAATTATGGTTTGCATGCCATGCCAGGTGGGGGCAAGAAGAAGATCCTCGGGCTAAAGGAAACAACAAATGCAACAAGTAAAGACGGTCCTAACCCTGTTAAGAAAAACCCTCTGGCATCAGTTAAAAATAAAAAGTTAAATGATGTGAACCAGTCTCCTCTGTTAAATAAATCCGATTCTCAGCAGCTAAGCAAGTCCGGTGCGGAGAAACACCGGCATAAGCATAAAGTAATTGAGCACTTTTCTGATGGAGGTATTGCATTTGAAGCTGCACAGCTATTTGCCACTTCGAGAAGCCCATATAAAATAAATTATTTAACGTATCTTTGACAAAAAAAATGTTTGCAGGTGATACCTGGAATTTGAAGATGAAAAGCAAAAGAGACCACCCTGATCAAGATTGTTCTAGAGCTTATAAGAAATTTAAGACTGAAACTATGCATGGTGCTGATGAAGATTGGAAGTCTGACCATGGCGGGGCTAATGGGAAGGTTGGGGCTAGCTCGAGCAGTGGTTTTGCTGTTACTGCAGTCAGGAACGATCAGCTAAAATATGGTGACCGCTCTTTGTCTAAGGAAAGGTATGATACGAAGGATAAGTTACAAGTTCCTTCTAAAAAACCCATAGATGATGCTGACGAGTCCCTCGATTTGGGGAATTGTGATGATAGAAATGTTGCTCCGAAAAAGAGGAGAGTCAAGGAAGGTCAGGATCCTCGAGTTCATTTGGACCCGAGCACAGGAAATCATCTCCAGGATAGAAGAGATGTTGAGGAGGAGTTCAGTGAGAATGACTACAGGAAGGAAAAGAAAGCCAGGGTCTCCAAATCTGATGGGAAAGAATCTGATAGTAGTAGAGGCAAGGGTAGATCTGGCATAAAAGGTAGTTATATAAAGAACCAACAACCGGGGCAAGATCTCGGGAGCGGTCTGTGTCAGCGGAGCTTGGACGGTATTGACTCTGTTAAAAGGGATTTGGGATCTGCACAGGCGGCTACTTCAAGCTCCTCGAAGATTTCTAGCTCTCACAAATCCAAAACCAAAAACAGCTTCCACGAAGTGAAAGGCTCGCCAGTAGAATCTGTTTCCTCTTCCCCGATGAGAATTTTGGACCCAGATAAGCTTGTATCAGCAAGAAGGAACATCAAAGAGAAAGATGAGACACGAGGTGCCGGGTTTTTCTCTGTAGGTAGTCCGAGGAAATGCTCAGATGGTGAAGAGGATGGTGGGAGTGACCGATCGAGGACAGCAAGGAAAGAAAAAACTGTGAACGTCACTCACAGGTCCATGGACTCTATGCTTGATTTTCAGGACAGGAGTTATAGTCACTTGTCAAGTGGTAAAGGTAAATCAAAGATATTGCCTTCTCCTGATATCATAAATCACAATTTTACCGGTGATGGAGTCGATAATTTAGGTCAGGGTACACAGTTTCCTTGTAAAATAGAGACTTTAGATTGCCGTGAAGAGGAAAAGCAAAAGGGCACCCATTATTCTGCTAGTGACCCATCTCGACCAAAGAAGTCGGGAAAGGGGTCGTCTTCGCGTTCCAAAGACAAGAGCAGGCGGGAGAAACACGAAGGTGATGTAAGTAAGAGTAAGAGTAAAAGTAAGAGTAAGAACAAGAGTAAGATTTCCGGTTCTGTAAGTGACTTGCCAGATGTGAAACCAAGGGACGGTAAAGACAAGTTTCAGGTTAAGCCTGATGAGTTAGAGAACAAACATGCTGATAATAAAGATTTTTCAGGAAAATTGTCAAGTGACGATAAAAGAGGGGATCAGCTGAATTTTGGAGGCCGCGATGGTCCAGATGTTAAAGCTGATGCTTTGTCCATTGCAAAGCAGAATCTGCATAATCGTGATGGTGAAAGATCATTGAAGAGGTCTCTTCCTGAGAAAAATGATCAAAAGGACTTGAGGTTGCTACCATTACCGTCTTCTGGAGGAGGTCAAAATGAGAATTCTAGTCGATGTCCCCGACCAGTGTCAGGGAACCATAAAGAAAATGAAGCTGATAAGTCGGTCGTTCATGCCTCCGAAGTTGATGATGCATTGAAGGTGCAGAAACAGATCAGAAAGGCCGATGGTCTAAATGGGGTTCAGCAAGTCAATTTAAGACATCCTACGCCCAATGGGCATAGAATGAGAGATCATGAAGCTCCAAGTCCACTTAGGAGAGAATCTTCGAGTCATGCTGCGGGTAATGCTCTGAAAGAAGCCAAAGATTTGAAACACCTGGCTGATCGTTATAAGGTTTGATAGATTCCTATCTTTTTCCTTTTAAGTTTGGTGTTACCGGTCTTTTGCTGCTTAGCCTCATAATCATATGATGTTTGCAGAACACTGGATCACATATTGAGAGTACAGAACTTTACTTTGAAGCGGTCCTCAAGTTTCTCCGTGCAGCGTCAATAATAGAATCTTGCAGCAGTGACAATGGAAAACATGGAGAGATGATTCATGCAATGCAAATGTATAGTGGCACTGCAGAACTATGCAAGTAAGTAAAAATGCACACTTGTATCATGTTCATTGTCTCGGTCAGCCAATCCATGTGCATTTTACTTGTAATCTTTACTAGTCCTGTTCAAGGAATGTAGTTGTCAAACCGTATATCACAAGGCCTTAATATATTCATCTCCTTGCAATTAATTAGTGTTAGTTTTAGTTCTTCTCAGAGTCTTATTGTCTACATGTTATTTTAAACTGTGCAAGAGGAGTATGATTTGATCCCTGGTCTTGTTTCCAGAGTAAAGCAATTCTGAAACCTCAAAGTTCGAACTAGGTTGCTTACATTTTTTTTTATATAGGGAAACTTCATATATTTACCCTAAACTCTGTCCCTTTTATATCTTGCTCCTTGAACTTTTTTTCCGCATAAACTAACTCCTAAAGTCTTAAAATATCAAAATGCTAGCAACATTGTTAGGTTAAGATTTACAATTAAATTTCACGATAAATTAGTTTATAAGAATTAAATTTCTATGTAGCTTAGTTTAAGAATTTTGTGCGAGACTAGATGAATGATTTCAATACCATATGTATACAAAATTGAGTAATAAAATAAAATATGATATAAATGTATTTTGGATATTAATTAGGCAAAAGGGCATTTTGGGTATCATTGAAAGAAATTCAGACATGAGCAAAGTGAGAATATTTTGTGAAACTTAACTGACGGGTTGATATATATTTTGAAACATGGGGGTGTTGGTTGATATGAAAAAAAGTTCAAGTAGCTAGGGGTGTGCACGAACGGGTTACCCACCCGCGGGGCAATTTTTGGTGGCCCGACCCACACTTTGTGGGTTGGAAATTTTGAAACTGTGGGCCGTCCTTATGTTTGGGGGGTTCACGTATTTTTTTTTACAGTCCTGTATCTATGTACATATTATATTATATGTTTTTAGTAGTATTATGGACTTTGGTTGTTTCTTCTATGGCCATTCTTCTAATCTTTGTTATATTCTTTTAGTTATTGTGCTACGGAATTTGAGAAACAAAGAAACATGGCCCTCTCTGCTCTGGCTTACAAGTGCGTGGAGCTGGCTTATATGAGGGTCGTTTATTCCTCACATAGCAGTGCAAACAGAGATCGGCAAGAGTTGCGATCCGCTCTACATATGGCTCCTCCAGGTATG
The DNA here is from genome assembly GCA_036897665.1 of Pelargonium citronellum. NCBI lineage: Eukaryota > Viridiplantae > Streptophyta > Magnoliopsida > Geraniales > Geraniaceae > Pelargonium > Pelargonium citronellum. The sequence continues at coordinate 8,571 of JAYMSZ010000180.1, forward strand.
CTGAACAAGGCCATTATTTACTCTAGAATCCACCAATCCTTATTTATTGATTTATGCTAGTATTGTATAAAATGGTTATCCATAGTTGAAGATATAAAAAAAAATTCATCCGTAGAGGTAATGGTTGAGACTCTGCTAAACCTATGAGATTTTGACACGTCACAAATTAACAACCATAATCGCCCCAAATGAATATGTGGGCACGGAGTGGAGCCCCCGTGGGTGAGTCATAGCCATTAACTCTATGGCTGAGACTCCTTGCTCTCAAAGTGGTAAAGAGTCCTCCAACTATACATGCATATCATATTTGGTACGTTTAATTATGTTTTAAGTCACCAACGATCTCTCAGCTAACCGTTCTCATTCCCATTGCCAAAAGCCTTTTTTTTTGTTGTCTATTTTATTTTCTCTACCACTTTTCTACTTATTGTCTTGACTCTACTTAATGACATGTACAAAATATGCGGCTTCAATGAGTTTAGAGAAAAATTGATTTTGAGGGCAAAAAATGAACATAAATTGAAGTTTTGGGTAGTGGTGATGAAGTTGGTTAGTTGAAAGATGGAGAATTATCTATAAATTTGACCCTATTAAATATTTTGGTTACTTTTTCTTGATTTAATCTTCTTATTTTGAAAATTTTGCAGGTGAGTCTCCTTCATCATCTGCTTCTGATGTTGACAATTTAAACAATTTGGCAACAGTAGACAAAGTTACGGATCCCAAGAGTGTTGGCTCTCCCTTAGTTGCTGGGAATCATATCATTGCTGCCAAAAATCGTCCGAACTTTTCGCGTCTGCTTAACTTTGTAAGTATATTTGACTTTTATGTGAAAATAGATAATCCATATCTCCTTGTGTTTGGCAAAAATGCTACCGAAAGTAGCTTTCTGTTTGTGATTCTGTGCAAATTGAGCTCTGAAATATATTAGTTGGACACATAAGTTCACGGGACAAATTATTATCTCCAATGTTTTGTTTGATATTCTACGAATGCACGAACATATAATGTACATTGCATTGCTCACATGATTTGTGTTACTCTCCTATATACATTAGAGCTGGCAATTTACGTGTTTGAGTCACCTAAATATGCCCGATTAATTTTTGAGTTGGGCTGGGCAACTCACATATTTTCTATGTCAAACCCCCGACTCACACCTCTTGCAGTTTGGGCTCGGATTAGATCTTTTCAACCTGAACTCGAAAAACCCGAAACTCAAATTGTCAGCTCTAATATACATTCCTTTGTGAAAACATTTTGTTTGTGACTAGATGTTATCCCTGAAACCTTAATGCTCATACTTTCTGGCACATTTTAATGCAGTGTGTGCTTCACAAAAGCCTGTGGGATTATATATGTTAAATAGGATCTTGAACTTTGATTATTTGCAGACACACGATGTACATCGTGCAATGGAAGCTTCAATGAAATCAAGGACCGCTTTTGCAGCCGCTAATGCAAGCTTGAGTGATGCTCAGCACAAGGACGGTATTTCTTCTGTGAAAAGGGCTCTCGATTTCAACTTCCAAGATGTGGAGGGGTTGCTACGTTTGGTAAAGCTTGCAATGGAAGCTATAAACGTATGAAACAATTCCCAAGTGTTTGAGGAGAAAAACGTCAACCTCGGGAACCAGTTCTTTTTGGCTGTTTCTCTCTAAAGCCGGCATGTATCTCTTGGATGCATCAAATTATGCTTCCGTTGAGATACAGTAAAGTGTCCGCTCTGTACTTCCCATACATTTTCTTTGAGACAACACCTTGAGATTCGTTTCGAGCAATGAAGGCTTTTGCAGAGAAGATTCCGAGCTTGTACAAAAGAGTCAGATTTTTGGTCTTTGAGGATTGCGAGTGAAGAAATAAACCGTAGATTGAAAAATTGATCCAGAATAGCTATATTTTTTTATCTCTTTCTGGAGCGAGTTCTAGATTTTTGCCCTTTTAGTTCGTTACCAACAATTTATTCGGAGACATCATGAGAACGGGAAATGCCAATAGGAACATGAACTTTGTAAATTACTTTCTGGGTTTCAAGAACAAGATGGCAGTCTCGGGTAGGCTTATATTTTCACCATCTTTGCTTCCAATTTCTTTCGTGTTCTAAATTCTCATTTCTCGGTTTTTGCTTTGCTTCCAGGTTCTCTTCTACAGCGTCTTGTGTTGAAGTTGCACAAATTTTCTCTACAAAGGAACTAGCAAATAACGCAGCGGAAAAACAGTTACCGTAGTTTTTTTATATTTTTCCGATATACCGAAGAAGCTCCACATATTGTTTGTATAAAATTTGCTTGAACCTTTCAGACTTTAGGGATTTTATCTATTTGTTCCTGGAAGTAGCTTTCTGTGTATGTATAGATATATATACAGATTGTGAAAACTATGTGATGCTGATACTTGACACAATTCTTATTGGGAAATGATTCTATATAAGTGGATGGTAAATTTGAAATTGAACTGAATTTTTGTTGTCTTTTTTAATAGGAAAATGTTTCATTTTGGTATCTAATTAATTTGATTTTTGTTCTAAATTGATCTTGTTCAATCTATGTAACGGTATCGTTAAATTAGTCCAATGTGTAAATTTTATTAAGAATTTTTTTTAGATGTGCAAAGTTCAATTTAGTTAAATTCATGAATTACACCACTTTAGAACAAAATTGTGTAATTGATTAAATTGGACAATTGAATTGGAGTATTCCTTGGGATCACGATTCTCCAAGGCATTTTTTGGTATTCAATCAATGACATGACATAAAGTTAGTACGAGCATAATAGAGACGTGAGTACTCGAAATTGGGATTCAAGTGTGAGTGTTTCTTAGCATATGTTCAATCGTAAAACGTGTATTTTTACTAAAACAGACGGCAAGGGCTCCTTACACACTAGTATAGGACCAATGAGATCTTCGAAGTTGCAGTTCTTCGGCTTTTTTCAGCCAAAATTTGTAATAGTACGCCTTCAAAAAACAGGCTCACAAAGAATTAATTGGAGAGGGATTAAAGACATCCCCCAACGTTGATACTTGTATATTAGAGACGTAGTAGCTCAAAAGTGGGACCATAGTGCAATTCATCCATATCATAAAACTATAACGAACTGTTCAATCATAAAACATGCAATTTTACTAAAACGGCCGCTACCTGCTCCATACACTATTAAATTAAGCATGAACCACCATTAGAAAGATAAGACATAGAGTAACATAACAAAATCAAAATTTACAACATAAAAGTAAGACTAGGGCCACCTATGAGCTCTTTAAATTTGTTCGGTATCTATTTATTTTTGCCAAAATTTCCTTTCAAAAAACAAGGGCCCGGGAAACTTTTTGGAAAGGGATCGAGGACATCACTCAACATTAGTTAAAAAAAGCTTAAATGTATGGTTTTCCAAAACACTATACAAAAGTATAATCCATAGATCCAAAAGAAATAGCAATTTATGAGTAAGAATGTATATTTTCATAGAAGATGATTGTGCATAAAAATGGTCTGAGATTATAGAAACCAACAAGTCTATCAGTCTATTTCTTTGTTGGATAAATGGTGCTCTCTGCTCAATATATTGTCTAAACTGCACAAAACTGGCTTCAGCCCAAAAATACTCTGCCTCTAGATTTCAATATCTGCAACTACACAGCATTTACAGCAATTTGTTTTTGTTGTTGTTACCCGCCAAATCAAGCCAAGTACTTGAACAGGTTTGGGTTCTCCTTGTCTCTTTCCAAATAATCCCTCGTGATGAGGTCTTCAATCCGCTTCTTGATCGCTTTAATATCAGGCTACACGTGCAAACAAAAACCCAACAATGGGATTTAGTCACAATCAGGATACAAGTCAAGAAAGAGACTCGTTTTCGACATATCAATGTAACCAAGACAGAAGACACGAGACTAGAGCTGACAATTTGGGCCCTAATGATACCAGGTTGGGGAACCCGCATATTTATGCAAGGTTTCCGACCCTATTGGACCCGAACCTCTTGCAATTAGGTCTTTTCAACCTTAACCTAAAAACTAGACCTCAAACCCGAATAGCCACATTCACGTAACACTTGGAACATGGAAAGCAATTTACGGGCTAAATAAGACAAAGGAACTCGTGCAACTTCAGGTTGCTTTCAGCTACCAGAAGGTCTGTCATATCATATACAATAAAATAAAGTGGGAAGTTGACAAAGAAAAGAAGCTCGTTTAGAAGAGACTGGTTTTTTCTGTACATCAATGTCAGCGAGCCGGAAGACAACACTTCAAGCATGAGAAGCAATTATAGGCTAAATGTGGGAAAGAAACTCTGAGATATCAGTCATGGTCGATAAAATGAAGTGGGAATAGGAATCTGTATTGTTACCTTAAACATGCGCCCCAATTGCTCGACACACTCCATTACTAACTGTTGATAACCCAAAACTTTCCTACTCTTCATGATGCGCACGATAGCAGCATCAATAGCATATCGCCTGTCTTTGTCGACATCTTCAACTACCTTCTTTCGGTCATCCACTGGCGGGAGAGGAATCTGTGATACACAACAACCTATAGGTTAAAAAGGAAAACAAAAGAGAAAAACACAAGAAGCATCAAAGATGACAAGTAATGAGAAATAATTCAAGACCTTAATTCTCCGCATTCGGTCAGTAAACTTGGAGTTGAATTCAAAGTAGTCATTTGGAGTAATAGTTTTTGTGTTGGGCTCTTTCGTGAGAATCTTGTACTTGGAACATGACAAGGAATGGAGTAACCTGACCAAGTCATCACTGCTGACGTTTAGTTGAGTCATGATTTCTGTATAACTCAATCTACTTGACCCATTAAACAATAGCAACGCAGCAGCCTGCCAAATTTTCAACACAAGACATTCAGAAACCATAGACAAACAAACACACACACACAGAGAAGTCTTTATAAAGAAAATTACCTGGTAAGTTGAAACAATCAGCTCAATGTTCTTTGCATCAAACTTGCCTAAAATATTGCAAGTTCCCAAAGAGTAAATCCATGTAAGTTTTCGATGCTTTGTCCTAGTTTGGTAAAATTCCTTGAAAACTTCGACACACCTAACCTGGAAAAATGACAAAAATATGTTTAATACATAAAATAAAAGTATACAATCTGGAACATCCAAAGAATAAAGATATTACCATCTCTGCAGGAAGGATGAGATCAAAAGATTTGTAACTTGGCCAAAATCCAGTAGTTAGAACAGTAACTGTTAGATCAATGCCAGGGTTTGTAACTGGATTACTGTTAAGATACTCCTCAAAACTGTTCTGATTTTCCCTTGCCAATGTCAAATCGGTGACCTGAAACAGAGACAGATGCCCATTTAAGTCAATGTTGGTAGATAGAGAAAACATTTTCCCAACAATTAAGGCAAACTCACCATCCCTTCCATCTTTGACGTAAACTGCCCACCACATTGCTGCTTCAGCTTTGTCAGAATACTTCTCTCGTGATCATCATTAGCACTCCTATCAAAAAGCAGCCTGCGGGCAAGTTTCTTCCTGCAAACCGTTCAAAATATCATCAAAAGAAAAACCAAAATTAGTTACAAGCAGAAATTTAAATTTAACATAAATACAAAATTAGCACTCACTCAAAACAGGTTTTACCTGTAGAATTCAGCAAACAGGTCTTTGTCACTAATATACGCAAGCAGCTTGACCACCTATAGAAATTGATAAAACAATAAATATCACTATTCATTCCAAGATGACCAATTCAAGTGTTCTCAACCTCTCATGTAGTGAACTGCTAGGACTACAGATATGGAATACGATATGGCTACCTTCTCAAGTGTATCTTCAATGGCTTCATCACTCAACTTTTCACTCCCACCCTTCTTGAGAATATTGTCACAGAACGTGGCTAGGAGCTCAGCACTTGAACTGCCAGCAACTGTCTTATTGCAGAATATCTCAAATGCTTCTTTCAGTGCCTATTGGAAAGATAAAAGACATCTCAGCCAAAAAAGTACAATGTAAACTAAAAATAAAATAAACAGGTGATTATCCAATACAAACCTTGTGGAAAAGGGTGTGATTTTGGAAACAATCATTCACATAAGCCATATACTTGTCATGAAGTTCAATTATCTTCCTTACAAGAATCTGAAAATCACACAGTACGGTAAGTATCTAGCCTCACAAGCAATTTCAAAAGTCAAAATGCAAAGTTAACAAATTTACCTGTTCCTGTGCGCCAGGTGCATTTCCAACCTGTGGAAGAATAGTAGTTAATACTCCACAGTTCACGATGAGTAATAGCATTACAAAAATTACCACCAATCAAACCATCACTATGGAATCCACATCAAATATATATAACTGATCTTTACATGATATAATCATCAGCCGCATGAGCAAAATTTGTGGGTGAATATACAGCAACAACATTACAAACCGGCAATTTAAGAGTAATAAAAAGGGTCTGGTTAGCAAATATTATTTAATCAAAACCTGAAACTGAACTGAACCAAATGAGAGGAAATAACATGATTATACCATTCCATCAAGTTCCAAGTTTTAAAACCAAAGAGTAACAAGTTTCTCTTACATATTTTCACATCGCTCATTGTACTTTTTTGGGCAAAGGTATCCAGAATTTTGTGCACAAAGCAGGATTAAGCACAACAAATTAAAGAAAAAAAAATTGTGACATTGTCCAACATGTTATACAAAAGAATATTTTCTCCAACCTGATTACTTGCTGAATCTTCAGCCTGTTGTACCAAAGCAGTACCTTCAGCAGTGACATGCTGCACCATATAGAGAGCATTCGCTTCAGTAAAGCATGAAAATGACAATGTCAACAATCAATGCGTCATAAATTGGCATAAACCAACCAACCTGTTTAAATATATTGGAAACAGGTTCTAAACCCTTGGCAATTTTATGGTACAGCCTATACATCCTAGAGAGATCATCCACCTAGTACAACAGAAAAAAAATTGCAGTCACGGTCAGTACTGGTTGTCGTGGCAACAGCGGCAATATCTTGTCAGGAAAAATGAACAAAAACATTATATAATGACATATTATATGACACAATACCTTATCATCTCTAAGCAAGGCACGGCATCCAGAGTGCTCCTTTTCGAGTAGTTGAGTTGCATAAACTACAAGCAACTCATTTTGTACTTTCTAAGGACAAGAAGAAACCGGGTGTAAATGCATTTACATAATAAGAGAAAAAACCTAACTAATGAAATATAGATATTGGCATATTGCACTCATTACAGTTTAAATCTAAGAAGTTAATGCTTTTCAACTGACCTCCACAAGCTTCGGCTCAGTGTTATTATGCAGGTAATGGGAAACTCGCTCCCTCTCCTTTTTCAAGCATTCCTCAGCCTAAGCATTTTTGCAGGAAATGTTATAACTATCCGAGCTTGTTATAATACACTACAAAAATAAAAATGCAAAGACTGACCTTTAACATGTAATCAGGACAGGAATCTTCAACAATCCAGTTGGATGCCTTCCGAGAATAATAAGCAGCAGTATCTTCAAGCATTTGACCTTCAAAGTCTTGTTCATAACATTCCATCTGACCCATTCCAATTTCAACAAATATATCAATCACGTTCTTCAACAATGCTCTATCTATCTGCTCCCCCTCTCGCTCTTTATCAATCTGGTTAAACACCAATGGTTAGTTGGAATCAATTTATAATAACAATAAATCATAAAATTGGATATTCCAGGCAATAAACTTACGATAACAATCACAGCATCTCTGACTTTATTGTTGCCCTCTTTATAGACCTGAAATTATTATTTTCAAAGTTAATTAGCTTTCAGAAAAATAAAGTCCAGGGGAATGCAAGCATGTAACATGTAGCACAAGTAGCAACTCATATTTGGACTTTCAACATAATTATTAAGTAAAATATGGCATTGAGGGAGAAATCAGAACAAACCAGGTCCCGGAAGCAAGTAAGGCCAACTTCATTAAGAGCAGGAAGTGATCTCCGAGTGATGAAGTAGCGATCAAGATAATGGAAGAAACGTGACAACCACCTAACCATAACTTTGTGATTTGTCCATCTATGGACAAGCTCTCTCAGCATAAACTCATCATGCTTCTCTTTTATAGATGGCAAAACCTAATTAAAAAGGAAAAATAATTATAACAGTGCCATGCAAGTAAAGATAAGATAAAAAGAGTGCCATACAAGAGATAAAAGAACATATGTTCCCATCAAATAAACTTTTATGATAACATTATCAGTCCAAGAAAAGTGATAAAGGCATGTGAAGATTAAGCAAAGTCATATAGCTTGTTTCAGCTGAAGGAAATGGAAGGAGGCATATTAAAGCTGATTGTTTAATTATTTGTTTTGATGACCTGGTTGATGGAAAAATGACCATAGGCTACTCCCCAAAAGGAAATCATGGCCTACAAATCTAAAATAGTTATTTATTTTTGGGCCTGAATAGCATGTAATGTCAAATACAAAACTTGCCAAGGGCACAATATCAAACACATCTTCCTTTTAATATAAATACACACAATTTAAGTATGCAACGTGAAAAATCTTGGTATTTATTACTTAATTATTTGAAAGATGACTAGGGCAACATAGTATTATTTAACAAAACAATATAACTCCAACACCATCGATCATAAGTTTGTACTTTGAAACCAAAAATATTGAAATGCCAAAGACTAATGGCAAACATTGATTTGATCCAAATATATATATATATAAATTTGGCAATATGATAAATGTAACAAAATTAATACGATGGATGAAGAGCTACTTACTTTCTCGGCAATGTATACTTCAAAAGCCTCTCGGTACTTGTCATAGAGCTGCTGAGAATAATCATGAGGAGGCTTTTGGGTACACATATTGTAGATAGTACTGTACAAAAAATCAAATCAAGGAAAATCAAACAAGAGTTCTAACAACAGGGGCTACAGTACAACAACTAAATTAAAACATAGGATCAATAAAGTACGTGTAAAGATTCATGTATTCTTCAGAGCTGAACTGCTTCTCCGGCAACCCCTCCAAGATATTCTCCAGCTTGGTAATCCCTTTCTGCATATACTCCCATCCATCTTCCAACGCCACCGCCTTTCGATCAATCGATGACATCTGTAACACAAAAAGGAATCACTACAACATTAAAACCCAAAACCAACTAACAAACAAGAAAACAATATTTGATGCCACCACAAAAACAATAAACCTAAACCCATAATATCCGCAAAAAAAAAAAAAAAAACACTAACATTCAATGGAGAAAACAAACACACCAAAATTGAAAACAATATCATCACAATTCCACACTTGTGATCAACAATGCAACAATACAAATAGCAACAATCCCGACGAATAATACTCAAAACCAGTATCAGATGATTCAACACTACTACAATCAAAAGCCAAAACCAAATGGTTAGATTAAATTCACAAAACCCCTAATAAAACCCTAAACCCTACATCAATTGCGAAAACAAAAACAGCACACAAAGATCGACTCAAAAACAATGTTAATTTCAATAATATGATCCGAATTCAATACTCGTTACCAACAATGCAACCATACAAATAGCTACAACCCAGACGAATAATACTGCAGAAACAGCATCAGATGATTCAACAATGCCACATTCAAAACCCTAAACCTAAACCTATGATCTCACGCACAAAACCCAGAAAAAAACCCTAAACCCTGCACCGATTGCTAAAACTAAAACAACCACACCAAAATCGAAAAGTGAAATTCAACAATATCATATCAATTCCACACTCGTAATCAACAATGCAACCATACAAATAGCACCAATCGCGACGAACAGAACTCGAAAACAGTACCAGACGACTCGGAAATCGAAACAACACAACAGAAATCGAATAGCGAGTGCGATCGACGAATTGTACCTTCGTATAGACGGAGAGTTGCAGATTAAAACCCTAACCCTAGCGAGTGAATCGGCTACGAATCGCTGCGAGACTGTACGGCTTTTTCTAGAGAAAAGAAAACAAGTGTTGTTTCTGATCAATCAGGAGACTATTAAATTTTGATGATCAAGAGGCTATTTATATATAGGTAGGTAGTAGCCAATGGAGGTGTATTTTTTTCTTTTTAAATTATTATTAGATAATTATATTTTAATTATAAATTTGAATAATAAGAGAATAAAACTTTATTTGTGTTACGATATGACAATTTGGACCCGAACTTGCACGCATCGAAATTTAATTCGACCAGGGTCCGTTTTGATATAATCTGTCAATTTTTGGATCGGTCAAGTTTATCCTGGAGCAATGTGGGTTGTATCGGATCAAATTCAATCAAGAATCTAATATGAACTTCATTCATATTGGGTTTGAATTAGACTTGTACACTGCACTTACGGGATGACCATGTTTAGTCAAACTAAAACCACTGCAATCTGCAAGCGGGCCGGAGGTAACATAAACGGGCTCAAGCCTAGATCAAAATCAATGGGTTATAATAATGTTTGGGCTTCCACTACTAAAAAGTCGACTTTGTTAGTAGAATTTCACTTGCACTATTATATGTGGCAACTTAATTTTATATTTATCCGATATGAGATATTATTATCCACTTCAACAATAACCACGTCCAAAACAACGTTGTTTTGATGTTCTTGACCAAAAAGTAAAATGAAAAGCTATCATTCTAGCTATCACAATATACAACCGGTAATGTTGAAAAACTCAAATAAGACTAAACTCTATTAGAATCTAAAGAAAAAAAAAAGTGTCAGTCCAAAAAGGCAAAAACATTTAACTCTTAAAAGGAAATTTTAATATTTCACACACATATATATACAAAACAAAAATTTACGCTCATAGTTATATATTTTGATCATATTTCAAGACGAATATAATTAAATTTTCAAAATAATTGTCTCAATTTATTGGGAGGACATGGTTTTGGCAAAGACTTGTGAATTATGCATGTTACTTTTCTCAGGTACGTTTATAGTTGAAGAAAGAAAAGGAACAGTTATCGGTGGACTATCATACATACATCGTTAAAATATTTACATTACCGTACAAAATTAGATTTTCATACATTTATCGGTGGACTTACAGACGCGCACACACCAACTACGCATAAATTTTACATTTCTCTAACCAAAACCAAGCTATCAAGGGCAATGGATATATATGTAAAACCCATAAAATGTATGTATCTATATGTCATAATCTCCATTTTACATGCCAAAATTAATTCGTCATTGCTATGAAAAAAGTTCTCCCCAAACCTAGTTGGTCCGAGCGAAAAATTTATGTCTAATTCTACACTGAATTAGTACATGAAGAACGATACAACTACAACAATAATCAAGTCATTTCTCAGACAGCGCCGGGGAGATCCAACGAGCAATGTGTATTATTTGTATTATATGACCAAAAATGGTCTCTCTAACTATGTATCAACTATAATGTAATGGTTTTCTCATTTGTATTTAGGGTTTGATTGCTTTCCCTAAGCATAGCTGGATGCTTACTTGAATGACATTGGAAGTTGCCTTCAGAATCTCCTTCTCGGCTTCTTCGGCAACTTTCATTGCATCTCTGCAAAACGAGGAGACGAGGTTTCAGTATCTAAGTATATTGTTATGTAACGTAAAAAAGGCGTCCAAAGTGCACAAAGCTCCCACCATTGCGGTTTTCGGGAGGATTATTTACATATGCAGCATTACCAAGGGACAGTGTTCTGATCTCAAGGCCGCAAGACAACAACTTTAACTGTGGTTTGATAGGGTTATTCATTAAGTTGGCAAATGGGACTACGGCCCATCACTTCCTACCCGATAAGTATGTGGGCATTTTTTGGCCCGACACTTTTAGGCCCAAGTCCAGCCCGCGGGTCATCACTGGCCCGGGCCGACAAAAGGTGACCCATTAAGGCCTGAGTTCGGCCCGTTGGTCCACATGCCAACTCTAGCTATTTTATACGTGCAACCTCACCCGAGAGACAATTTCTTTACCTCAAGATCACGAGACAACAATCTTATTGTGGTTTGTGGGAGGGATATTCCTTACCCAAGAGGTTTTTTTGATCTCAAGGTTGCAAGACATCAACGTTACCGTTGTGCCCTGACTAAAGACATGGAAATAAGTTTTTTTTTGCAAAGGTAGCAATTAGCATAAAGTTGTACCGGATCATGATCTCACGAGGCATGGAGACCTCAATTTGAAGTAGAATCTTGCCTTGAATCACATGGCGCGTTATACGCTCAACCGACATCTGAAACCCCAAATTTTCCATTTTTGTTTCAGTTTATAGCTTCACGAACATCGAAAAACATCATTGGGGTAGAAAATATACCTCGGGAAACTTTGAGAGGAAAATTTCGGAAATAATTACTTCGACATCTTTATCTTGTGCACTGGCATTCGTTACTTCAATATCTTTACTAAGAGCACATGCATTACTTACACGGCTCTCTTCCTTGAAATTGTCATGCTCGACCGCTCTACCAGAAGAAAACTGTGGAATTGAAGGGTCTTCAAGGAACTGAAGAAAACAAAATGATCAGTATATAGAAAAGGCCTAAAGTATTTTGCATGCAAAACCCAAACCTCTTGTGGGTCAGGTTAGGCATTTTCAACTCGAACCCCAAAACAACCGACCCAAACTGCCTACACTGCAGGTCTGAAAATGGTCATTTCATTACGCAGGCTCACCCATACTTTTGGAGAGACTGTTTCCCTGACACAACCCATTAAGGTCACAAGGCAGCAGCCTCTTTGCCACAGAGAAAATGTAAAACTTCTCACACTTGAGATGAATTTGACTCTGCTAGTAGGATGAACACAACACATTCAAGAAATTAGCGAAACTGAAGTATGTACCTATGTGTATGAAAACTTCGGATACTCCGGGATGGGACTTGTGGATTTGACGACGGACATTTTCCCCAACATCATGAGCAGCACTTACACTAGAAAACGGATCGACCTGCGATGTAGCAAGAGAAATCATGGGCGCTGTAGTAGAGAACCTTCTGTAGAAACCGCGCAAAAAGAAAAAAGTATAATCTAAGAGAATCTACCTCAATATGCACATCGAGATACAGAGATGAACCTGCCCTCCTTCCCCTCAAGCGATGGCATCCCTGTATGTATACACAATTTCAAAAGGCTTTTAACAACAAAAAATGACATAATAATTAGGATTTTAGAATTTTTTTTTGATAAGCAATAATTAGGATTTTAGAATTATGGTTGTTCAACGGTAACTACTAGTTTCAAATTTATCTTGCAAATATGAATTATGCATTTACAAAAAAATTAACTACTGAAGCTCCCATCGTTATGATTAGTCATACAAACAGCTTATGTTTCAACATTGTTTTACATGATACACGCACAGCCACTAATACTTGCAACATGCATACACACACATATCCAAGAAGTTACATTTAGTTCAGTTTGGTTCAAAAAATAGGGTCGAGCATATTACTTCTAAATGTTTTAAACAAAGAAGTCCTGTACTTACCCTTACATCCTCCACTTCTACAATCGTTTTTCTTATAGGATCCAAAAGTTCCGCTGGTACTGCAGCATCCACCAATTCCATGACACTAAAAAGCAGTCCAAAAACCATATTAGATATGCATATGCACGTCAAATTCCATAAAAAGTGTTTCATTTAAATATTCTCATTTCACGATCCCTCTCTTACTTAAAGAGAAAGGACTTCAAGTAGCGAGCTTCTTTGTACAATCAAGAAAAATTATGAAGGGAAAAAGGATGCACTAATTCACATAATCTAGACCAAATATGTGTTTCTAGCTACTTGACGGATAGTCCTTATTATATGATATAACTTTTCAACGCTAACATCCACGATTATTTAGAAAACGTGCAGGATCATAGGAGGCACATGCAAGCACATCACCAAATTCAAGTAAATAGCATAGGTACATAGGGAAATAGAAAATGCACCTCTGGTACCCGGTTTCAACTCCAGCTTTTAGTATCATTACAGAGACAACAAGTCCCGCAAGAGGATCCAGGAACTTTACTCCAAGAATAGACCCTCCTAAAGTCAAGATTCAAATGATCCATGGTTAGTGGCCGATCATGAGATTTAACAGAAAAACTCATGGGAAGAGAACTCAGAAAGAATAAGAGTGGCATCTCTGAGAAGCACCTTAATTACTACTACCTCTATTTCTAAATAAGTATATTTTTAGAAATATATAAAATCGCTCAGAGTACGTGCATTTTACAATTTCAATGTGAAAACGCACCATACTTTCCAATTATAACCCTTTTATCAGCCCCAAGTTAGTAAATGAATGGTACTAATAATAGCTTTCGAACAAGTAAACGAGAGGAATAATTAGGAGTGTGAGAGTTTTAATGAGAATACAAACAAGTAAATAAAGGTTAGTTAAGTCATTGCACACATTTTCTTAATTCATGTGAATAACCTTAAGACGACACTTATTCAGAAAAAAACGAAGGTACTACTAAAAAAAATGAAATTAAATACTAATGACAATAACAGTGGGCCATTCATTATGCATACCAAGAGAGCAGTCCCCAAAAATTATGTTGTCTAACAGTGAAAATGAACATATAGAAATCAGCCTTAACTTGAATCAAACTAATGATCACGACAGGAACAAAAGAATCTTACCGACACCAACAAGTGCAACAACGGATGAAACAGCATCTGCACGATGATGCCAAGCATTGGCTTTCATCAGCCCGCTACCTTGCTTTTCACCAGCTCGTTTTGTTATCCAGTAAAGCCTGTATATGAAGCAGAAAATAAGATAAACAAAAGGTAGCCAGCATGGTTTGCACAGAATATGAAGTGATATGTTTCATGTTGCATGCTCAACAAGGGCATGGAAAAATTAAAATTTTGAGACGCAGTATAAGAACAAAAAGACTTGAACACGATGCATACCGTTTAATTTTTTAATAAAAATATCCTGAAAGAGGAACAGTAAACAATAACCACCCAAACAGCCTAAACAATCAGGTCAACTTGTTTACAAGACAGAATTAACAGTGTGCACAAACTAATGCCATAGCATAAAGCATAAAGACAATGATAGCAGCAAAACAAACAACAGCAAAGTTTCTCAATTGAACTAAAATAGACTAAACAGTTATAAACCATTTTCGTACCCTTCTTTAACAGCTATTGATACGATAGTCATGTTCAGTGCCAAGATGGGGTGATTCATGTCAATCCCATGGTGATGTCCTCCATGATTGTGGTTTATTGCTTCAGGAGCTGCTGAAAACAAACTCTGGACACGAAAGGCAAAAAAATAATCTCATTTTATTTCAGATATAACTATTTTCACACAATTGAGTGATATTCACTCTCTTATGTATTATTTACTGAAACGGAAATGAAGTTCGGAATTTGAAAATAAAGTGATCATCAAAGTGTCATTCCAGATATGGCAAAGTGGAAACGGATTCATACTAATAAGATCTCTGAAGCATGCCATGCAATACCGCCAGCAGTTCCCAAAAGCATACAAGAGATCCCAAGAGCTCCTAGAGTTTCAAATTTCCCATGTCCTGAGATTGAACAATGAAGCATAAAATTAGTAATAGACTACATAAACATTGCACGTAAAAAATATCATCCTTAAACTCTTCTACTAGAACTATAATAAGCACAATAAAGATATTTTATGCATGGAAAGATAAAGATCAATGGAGTAGTTGTGTAGGTACAAGATTAAGAGTGACTATATGGGTGTTCTTTGTCTTTTGGAGCATTTCCGGCTTTGAACGACCATAGTGCAATCCCACTTAGAACCTACAATAAGAAAATAGTATATCATGTTATCCCAAAGTCTAGTCTCAGCCTTAGGTTCAAAGAGATAGTCACACGCTATGTAACACTTATGACACTAAAGATGAGATGCGCAATACTTGCCTAAAAATGGTGCAACCGACTGGTATCAATTATAAATGGGGTAGAAGTGGTTATGAGCTAATTGCAAACTAATTTTGTTCTTAGCATACATATTATTAGTATCAACACCCTAAAGTCATTCCCTAGCGCCCTCATCTAACAATAACAATGATCAATTTCCCAAACATTATTGTGCCAACTACATGGATCATTTAGCGAAACTCTTCGGGATTTTCTATTCCTATTCTGCTCGTCCGCTTTGCCTTATCTAATGCTATCTTCAATTGTCTAACAAAGCAAAAATAAAAATTATTCTCTACCGAAGAAAAACAATGCCTAAGTCACTGCTTTTGCCAACCAGGGACCTAGAGTCTGGATAGCCAATATGGTATAGAACTCAATTGGCACAACAAAATCATTAAAACCAGCTAGTCAACTCAAACATTTTTCCACACAAAAAAAAAAAAAAATCATTTCAGTTCACTCATAACTCAACTCTTTTTTCTTAATTCCATTAATTTAGAGCCACTTGAAATATGAAAGTAAATACTCAATTCATACACTAAAATCAAACTCCAAAACTCAAAACACTAAATCAAACAGATCAAAAGAAAATTCTCTGCCCAGAAACTTAAAATTCACAAAAAGGCCCAAAAATAATTCAACTTTCATCGATTTGATCTTAAATTATTGCAACAAATTTGTTTTAAAAAAAACACCAACAACCCAACATTCAAAATCGAACAAGGATCGAGTCATATTACCACATCAGACACGGAATGGACAGCATCGGCGATAATCGCCGTACTTCCGGACAAATAACCCGTCAAAGCTTTTCCGGTGGC